>APFE030012584.1:255078-267371 GCA_000404065.3 Pinus taeda
GATCCATATTAATTCTAGGTCTACCAAGTGCTCAGAGGGATAAATAGATTTCATCCCCCTAAGAGTGGTAGATGTGGATTTAAGATGGATATAGGTTGGTTTTTATGATAATGAAGATACTAAATAGACTTAGGAAATAATATTGTAAAAACATCTTAAGGTGAATGATTAAAGCATAGACATTGGACAAGTATATTTGTATACTTCTGTTTTAAACTGAAACAAATCTAGGGCTAAAAGGAATGGATTGATTGCATTAGTCATCCTTCTATAACTTTCCAACATATGTTGGAGTAAACAGATTGTAATTTGGGTAATTTTTCTAATTGCAAACAGGAACAACTTGTGTATTGGCAGGGTGATTACAAGGTCCCTAGAAGTGGAGTAAACAGATTGTAATTTGGGTAATTTTTCTAATTGCAAATAGGAACATACTTGTGTATTGGCAGGGTGGTTATGAGGTCCCTAGAAGTGATGAATTTGAATTTTTCTTGGTTTTATATATAGTATTAGGTTTTTTCTCATGCTTTCTGTGAATGGCACGGGTGAATCTTTATCTTACACCCACTAGATTATCGATATGTAATTTCCGTAATTTTGATTTCAAAAGATATTTTAAAGAAATGCAATGATTTCATTTGTGTATTCAATAAACACAAGATTTTATAATTGAGTAAAATATTCGCCATTCCTGGTGAGAGATTCGCCAAAAAATTATATATACATATCAAATTATTGATAAAATCGCCCTCCATTTTTCCTATATACCATGGAGATTCGCCCATTTATTATACATGTAAATTTAGGGGCGGTTCTTAAAATTTTCCCTGAGTTGTAGGATCTGTCAAAGGGGAGAGAGATCAAGCAAGCGATCAAGTGGAAATTCCAGATTGGTCCTCTTATCTTTCTCTTATCTATTACACATAGAAGAAATCACTGAGTTTCTTTAAATTGTTGTTTCTAAGGTAATTTCCAAACCTAGAGGGCTAGCATTCTTTAGGAATACTAGTTTTCCCAGAAACACTGCGGTTGATCCATGTTCAGATGCTCGCCTCCATGAACACCCAAAACACCTTGATCTCACGAACCCTCGTCACGTCTTTCGTCGCCCAGAGTGATGTGTACTTCATGGCTTCAAGTTGGTTTCTCTCAATGGTGGGAAACTGGTTGTCCTCTGGCAGCTCCCCTGTAACCAACAGGATGGATAAGAGAAACCATGCATTGTGGAAGGTATTACCCTACGCCTGGGACTCCCTACAATTTGTCAAAAATTAATCGTAGAGAAAGTGTGCCTAGTTGAATTGGACCCCCTTTGCACACTGCTCTGCCAACACAATTACAAATGCTTGCACCTCGTCTGTGTGACACTTACTCATGAGCTTGCTAGCCAGCAGCTGGGTGGCGATGTGCACCCCTCGGTCCTTGATGCTTGATATTACATACCCTCGCTTCCTCTTCTCTAGCTTATATTTGGCCTTCATAGCTTCTGCGAGGCCCAAGCCACTACTCTTTCATGCTATGGCTACGAGATTGTTTCCTTTGATTGGAAGCTAAGAAATTTGGTGAATTAAGTCGGTCGTGATGGGAATCAGGTTCTTCAGCTAGAGATACCCATCATGTACTAGACACAGTAGCTTCCGAATGACAAAAATTGTGATGGGCGTGCAGTGGTAGTGGGGTATCCACCGTAGATGGAGTAACCCAACCTTCTCCACTCTGCGTAACCATTTCTGCTATAGTAATTTCTCTACGGCCAACTGTGGGAAATTCTCGCTATCCACGAGGTCCCAGTCTTTGAAATTTATATTTAGTACCCATCCTAGTGGTGGATCATCAAACCTTATTTCATCCGAAAGAAGTGGGGTTTGGAGCGCACTCTTCATGTCCTCCAGGTCCTTTAGTATCTTGCCTGTCCCTTTCCACGGGGGCATGTAGGGGGCTAACTTTATCGCTGAAGGTACTTGGGAAACATTTTCTACCTCATCATCCTGTGCTTCAATTCGAGCAACCAGGGCTTGAAAATCTTCCTCCTCCTCCTCGATTTCAATGATGACAACTTTACCCTTCTCTGCCATTGATAGTTTACTGAATCGTGGGTTCTGTGGTGGGCCACATTGTCTGCTTGTCTTTTTGAGGTTGCGACATGTGTGGGGACTTTGGGACCTCTGGTGCAACTGCTGCCTCTCTAGGCTCCTCCTGGGTCACATAGGGCTCTGGGGTAACTTCCTTGAATCATACTTTGGTTCTCGTAGCTGTCATCGTTTCTACACTAGATCCGTTTGGTCACGTACTCACGGGTGGCGAGGTAGCTTGGTGATTAATGCTCGGTACTGGCTCAAATTTCAAACAACCAAGTGTTGCATGAAGGCTGCACCCAAGGGTTTTTATAGTCACGTTTGAATTTGAATTTGACCATTCCCTCCACTTCTGGGTCATTAATACCTTTCTGGTGACAGATCATCCCGAATTGAGCTCTTAATTCTTGTCTTAATGGCCCGCCGCCCACTCCTTTCTACCTTAAAGTGGACCTCTTGTCATGAACAGTGACATCAACGGTCGCCTTCCAGCCTACCCACGCAGCAGCACAACCCCTTACGTGTGACCGTGACCCTTATGACATACTAGCCCTGCGCGGAACCTCTTTCCCACGTAGATCTCCTGCATACTCATTTATAGTCCCATGCCCTCTTTCAACTTCTTGGAGCACTGAGATTGTGCTTCCTACAGATAGTTAGGTGATCGCACCCCCGGTGCAAGGACTCAATTTTCCTGGTAGCCCGAGCCACGGGCACCCTTGAAACACTCTTACATCTGTTAGTGCTCTCGTTCTTCCTTGCATGGTACACACCCTTATTTCGTAGAGTGTGGTTGCAGACATGGTAGCAGGGTTGCAACTCCTTCTAATGTAGTAGTAGGGATGGCTAGACTTGGTCCCATCATGTTTAGTTTCTCGCAACTCACTTACATGACTTTGGTTTCTAGTTCTTTGATTTCTTTGTCCAATGTCACGCTTTTCTTCCTTAGCCAGGTCCAATCTTCATCAAGTTCACGAAGCTTCAAGCTCCCTCGCCAAATGGCTTCCCATAACTACCTAATTCTTGTACCCAGATCCTCGTGTCATGTCCCAACTACAGGAGCTGCGATCTAGTGATTCTCCTCTGCTTTCCTGGTTTCATTTCTTCTTGTTGGTGTTGGGGTCATTTCCATGCTCCAGTTTTTTCTTATGGCCCTATAGGCCCATCGGACCACTGGTACGCGCAGGTCCCAGTCAGTTCGTTCCATTTGTTAAACTCTATTCATGATTCAACATAGCTTTGCGAAGGATCCAACGTAGAATTTTTGTGGCCTGTGTCGCGTTCGCTACATCGGGTTCTAATTTTCAATCCTTCGTCTCGGGTATGCTTGCACAACACACGTATGCACCCATTGAAAATTGCTTTGTCCTGGCTACCAATCTCATGTTTGACACTGGGGATTTCCACACCATAAGCACATCAGTCTTCTACATTCACGCTAGTTCCCCATAGTCTTCTGATGTGTATGCCCCCATCATGTGGATATCACGCGCAATGCCCATTCTAGTGCACTAAACTGCTGTTGTTCCGGTACTATACTTTCAAATTTGTCTAAGGATTCATCCACTCTTGTTACCCCATCATCTGTTGGCAGTTCCCTTGCTTCGGTCATCACGCGTCGTAGTGATCTAATCATCATGTTGCAATTCAGCGTTGTTACTTTGTGCAACCGGTTCTGCAAATGTTCTATTTCTTCATCTGAATCCGAAGTATAGGAATTGTCGTGCTCCCATGAGATTCTCCCATCTGCTGTTGGGTTTGCTCGATCCTGTTCTTGCGTCGTTATATGCTAAATTAAATCTAGCTCATCGTCGTGCACGGTTCAGCATAGTTCTCTCCTTCAGCTGGGTCTAGCGAAATTATTATGTGTAGAGACTTTTTCTCGTATATCATCTTCCGCTTCTTCAGGTTGATGACTCCATTCATATTAGTGGCCCAATCTACTCCTAGCAAAGCAGGATACAGATTGATGTCATCAACAATCTCTATCACTTCAAAGTCTGTTTGTGTGCTCGTGCCTTTGATATCCACTATTACCCCTTGCAACCTCCCCATGGGTAGAATATTTTGTTGGTTTTCCATTCACAATTGAATCGGGGACCACTGCAATGCGGGCTTGCCCATGCATTCCCATGTCTGCTTTGGTAACACATTCACATCCAAACCTAGGTCCAGGATTACCTGATCCATTTCATACTCGCCAATCTGTGCCGTCAATCTCATTTTCCTTCCAGTATGCAATGCATGCTTTCCCAGTTTCCAGACTACGTGCGGTTCAACCAACCCTACGCACCTTGTTATCAGCTCGTAAGTTCTTGTATAGTCCTTTAGCTGCCTTATTATCATGCAACAATTTCATGCATCTCTCTAAAAGGGTAGTTAGCATAGAAGGATCCATCCCTGTCTCTGGTTGATCCATACTACCTGAAGTAGAGGCCTCTGAAGCTCTTCTTAGCTTCCATAAATGTCTCCCTTGCACATTCCAAGTCAAAATCAGGTTCCTTTGTAGGAGCCTTGCAAACCCATTTATCTTCCTCAAGTTACTTCCCCTTATCTTCCCCTGTGGTCATGTCGCTTCTGAGCACCATGTTCATGTTGGAGTCTTCTTCGTGCGGTTCAGACCTCATCATTTGGATATTCTGGGTCAGAGTAGGCTATAGTACCCCTTTCTCGTGCATCTATGTGATTAGCGTAGGACAATCTATTGCTTCATGATCGAATTGAGCACAATATGAACAAGATAGTCTCACTGGATTGGTACAATTGCAAGTGTAGTGCCCTGGTCCTCTGCAATTATAATAGATTAACTGTCCACAACCCCTTCCTGGCCCCATTCCTCCTCGTCTTCGACCTCGCCCTTGAAATCCAGTGCACGCCATCCCCACAGCTAGATCAAGGCCTCACATTTCCATCTGCATTCTATATGCTGGGGTTCACTCCATCATTAAATCGTAGCTACGACAAGTACACTCGTTGTGGCCCACTGATCTACAAAATTTGCAAAATAGCTGCTAGGGGGTCTGTGTATACTTCTACAAAAAATGACAGTTTTTTGTCATGTACTTTCCTCCCACCTGATAGATCGCACACTAGAGCATGAGTGCCACACTTGGCCCTACCTGTGCCTTTGGTCTCAATGACATTGGTCCCCTTCCTACCAAGTAGTTTGAAAATACTGGACAATGGTCTTTGTCATGGCCCTAACCTTTTCACTTTATGCACCACACTTCTTCGCGCGCCTCTGGTCATAGCCCCCTATCTTGCTTCAAACTCTACATCTCTAAGCATTTTTTTTTCAGTTGCACGTGGATCTATTGGACTCCCAATCCCAGATCCTATATCGGTGTTTCATGCAACCTCATCACCATTTCGAGTGCTTTGGCTTAGGTTGAAAGCTTCTGCTGTGACAATGCCATCCTTAGGTGTGGTGTCAAAGACACCACAAACCATGTGCGATGTTGCACATCCATTAGCATCATATTAGCCTCACGGATCGTACTCTTCCATCTCTGATCCATATCCCAGGGGGTCTCGCCTAGAAGCATCGCGATCTCTTTAAATCTGATGATTGACTGTGTTTCTAATTTCAGCCAGCTAAATTCTCTATTCAGTGCATTCTGGATCTCCACTATTCCTGCATTTGGGTGGTCATTCGAGTGCTTGATATACAAAGTTAGCGTGTGATCCTGCAGTGGGCTTACCAATGTGGCCTTATTAATGTTGTCATTCATGACTCTTGGTGCTTCCCACATTTCTCTTACCACAAACAAGAACTGGTTCAAATCTGCATTCCCTACTCCTCTAAATACTGGTAGCTTGATCGTGCTCGCCATGCTGAACTATGGGGGTGGTGGAGGTGGGGTGGGTCAATATGGAGGTGAAATAGGTGAAGTGGATGAAGGCGTAAGTGGAGGTGATAACTGCAGGTTGTGTTATCTTATCAAACTGACCGTGCTTCTCGGGGAAACTCGAGTGCTCTCTTCCTCGCTCTCTCGTGAAGGTGAAATTAAAGGACTGTTTCCTAACCCTTCGATCCCTTTGTAGATATTTCTACTCCAGGTCGTTCCAATCATTAATGTATTTTCATAACCCACTTTTCACATAACAACATCTTAATCCAGGTATTCAGGGATTTGATGTACCTACCTCGCGGTCCCTTGAAAAACGTTGTTTTGCTTCGCTATAGCTCACAGTCTTGTCTATCGCGAAGTTAGTGATAAACCCCCCTATTATCTAGTCAAGCCAATGGTCCACAGCCCATGCAATCTTATCTTCTGGTGCCTCTAGTATGCGCACTAATTTGAAAGTCCACAATATCGGTTGATCGAGCTTGTACCTTCCCTGGTTGTCGACTAACCTCGCGATCCAATCATACAGCTCTGAAGAGAAGGATTCAAACAAGATTTTGTGGATTTCCATATATACGTAGCGATCTAGCCACCTCTTCTAGGATATCTGTGGAGTTATATTTTCTTGTGTCACGAACTCATGAAGCTTCTAATCCAACCAATCTTCAATTTCCTTCTTCATATGGTTCCAGTGTTCTGACATTAGACATCCCTTAGGCAGGTCCCGGTCCCAGCAATGGAACCATTTGTTGGCTTTTTGGGGCCTGACCCAGGTTCAAAAGTGATTTAGCCAAACAAATCTTGAAACTACCTGCCCTTTCGGCAACAGTCCACGGTGCGCAGACTGAGGTCTCACTTGAGGTAGTATGGGAGGGTGCTGGAACCAATTTTCCACACCCTAGGGAGTCTTGATGAAGGCTGGGAAGTTCGTGAACCAATCCTACACGCTTACACTACTCTACGTAGGTGTCTGACCTTTGTGTAGCTCTGTAAAGAGCCTAAAGAGGTGCGGTCTAGATCCCTTGTTCTTACTACGTTATTATTATAGATCTTAACTTAATTTTGTGGGCCTAATATTCTTATCAATCATTCAACATTCATAACAAGTGCACACAAAAATGTGCATAAGGCTATAACAAAAGAATAAACATACATATCTATGAACAGATGCACAATATTCCAAAATCAACTTAGCTTTTATTAAACTTTTGTTCTATTAGAATCCCTACTCCGCCCTGCGCACTCAGCTGCAAGGGTTTTGTGGATACAGTTGTGAACTCTTCCAGGCCTCTGTGCACACAGCTCTAGAGCCTCTTCCTACTACTACGACCCAAGGCTTGGACTTATAGACTCAGAGTGAATATCACATTACATTGACCCAAAATTGGGCTTTAAGCCCCAAAAATCCATTATGGGGGGATCCCTTGCCCAACAATTAAGTATCTAATTGCAGAGTGATCTATATGAACAAAGGTTTCATAGCCTGTTATATAATTTCTGAACTTGTTGATAACATGAACAACAACTAAGAATTCCTTTTCAGTTACAGTGTAATTTAACTCAGTGGAAGTCAAGTTCCTGCTTGTGTAGTAGATGGCAAAAGGGATCAAATATTTTTGTCCTAATACAACTCCCATAGCTATATCTGAAGCATATGTTGAAATATGAAAAGGTAGTTTCCAATTTGGACCTCTTAAGATGGGTGCCTCGGAAATTGTTGCTTTCAAAGTCTCAAATGCCAATTGGAAATCAAGATTCTAATTGAATTCACAATCTTTGGTGAGCAATTTGAAGATTCGCGATGCTACTTTAGTGAATTTTTCTATAAACCTTCTATAATATCCCGTAAATCCTAGAAAACTTCTAACATCCTTTTGACAACTTCGAATTGATAATTTAGAGATGACTTCAACTTTATATTTATCAACCTTAATTCCATCTCCTGAAATGTGATGTCTGAAAACAATCCCTTTTGTAAACATCATAATTAATATTTTTTATGGCTTAGTGAAAGGCTTGCTTCCTTACATATTTTAAGAAATTTTTCTAAATTTTCTAATGCTTCTTCAAATGTATTCCCATAAACTGTAAATTCATCCATATATACCTCTACACAATCATGTATCAAATCAGAAAAAAATCCTAGTACTGCTCTTTGGAATGTTGCAGGTGCATTGCATATTCCAAAAGGGAGTGATTGGTAGGCATAAGTTCCCCATTGGCAGGTGAATGTGGTTTTATCTTGATCTTCAGGTGCTACCTGAATCTGATTGTACCCACTAAAACCATCCAAGAATGAGAAGTAATTATTACCTGCTAATGTATCTAACACTTGATCTATAAAGGGCAAAGGAAAATGATCTTTCAGACAAAAAATAGCTAGATCATCAGTCTCGATTTTCTACTTGTTTTGTAACTTAAGGGTGTCTATCTATTCACTAAGGCTCCATAGAATATCCATTTTAAATTCATCAAGCATGTTTCCAATTTCTGCCCTACTCACCGATCCAGTTTCATATTTATTCACCCTAACAAGAGAAGGATCTCTTGGACCTTTCCTAGTTTTGGATTTTCCTCTTGAGAGATGAACACATAATTCTCCAATGACACTTAATGGGAGTTGCGAGATATCTCCCATCCCCATAATTTTAAGGATATCTATCCACTGATCTCTAATGGCTTTTAATAAAAAGAGGTTTTAAAGTATCTTGATCTAAGTTATCCTTTTTTCTTTTTTTAAGTTATAGTTGAATCTCTCAATTAAATCCTCTAAATTTTCATCCTCTCTTTGCATCATTTTTAACACTTCATTCTTGTGATTGATAGGCATGCAATAATCCAAATACCTATCCAAAAAACACTTTCTTCATGTCATTCCATGTTCTAATGGATTGAGTGACCAATTCCATGAACCATTTTAAAGCAGCTCCTTTCAATGTTGAAGGGAACAATATGAGTTTTTGAGAGTCTTGTTAATAATCATAAGTTCTGCACAAGACATCAAATTCAAATAATAAGGTTTCAAGGTCTTCACCTTTTAATCCATGAAAAATTGGGAGGACAAAAGGTGAGATATTTTTCATTGTGGCATATGTTTCTTCATCAACTATAGGGAATCCAAAAGAATTATCAACTTCCCTATTTCCTCTACCTATTCCATTATTTCCTCCACCTTATCCATTATTTCCTCTACCTCTTCCTCTGCATCCTCCTCCTCCAAACAGTAAGAATTCTCCATCCTCTCCTTCTTCTACCATTATAGTTTCTTCAGAGTTAATATAAGATTCAACCTGCAAGGTTAATTTCTCTTCCTCTGGTTCCTCTATTAATGGTATGTGGAAGAGAGGTTCTACTTCTTCTTCTCCACTAGGTATTCTTAATTCTTCAACTAAAATATGTTCCTATGTAGAGGTGAAAAAGGCTACTCCTTCTGTTGGAGATCCAAGAATTTTCTCCTCTAGGACTGCCTCAGTAGATGAAGTAGGAGATCCTCTTGATTTAATTTCTGACCTTAGAACTTCACGAGGTCTATGGCTAGGAATATGAGCTTGAGATGGAGGTCTATCTCTTCTTAGTCTTGGTGGAGTAGGTGGTGTTGTAGGAATTGAACTCCTGCCTCTAGCTATGAATTCACCCTTAGAGTCTCTTTCTCTACTCATATCATTTTTTTTTTAATGTAAGAGATAAGGTTACCTAATTACACTTCCCTGGAAACGGTGCCAAAATTTTTAGTCAATTTAGTGTCCTAAATTTCTTGCATGAATTATCAACTGAGGTTTGTAGGCTGATGAGCTGTGATGCACTATATGTGCTTAGTTAACCTTTCTCTTACTTCGTTGTTTTGTATTTTTATGTTTTTTTTGGGGGTTTCTATTCTTTGATGTATAAGAATATACTATCTATGAGAGATTTACATGGATCTAATGAGTTTAAAAGGAAAGGATGGGTTCCTAACTTAGTCTAATCTCCTAAAAATGGACCAAGAATCATTTTAACTAGTTAGGACCTAATAAGAGAAACATAGTATCTATCTTATCCTACCATTTAGTCCTAATCCATGGATCTAATTCTTAAAACCAAAAGTAATACTGATGCAAAAGGTAATTCAATAATTGCATTCATTTAGCCATTCAACCATTCAATTTTGGAATATGATAGAATCAATCTCCTTGAAATGATTTTTTGGAATGTCAAGTGATGCAACTAAGTAATGACCTGAAAATAGAAAATAAAAGATGAATGTTTGTAAAACTAACAATGTGCTAAGTAAGCTTAATCACTGCATGAATTAGATATTCAACCAGTTAAGTTATAATTATCATCATTTCGAAATGGTTTTGAGAACATCTATTAATACATCTAATTGACAGTTCTATGCTAAGAAAATGAGTAATCAAAACAGTAATAAGCTAAGCAATGGTGTATTCTCATTACTTCATTTTTCATTCAGTAATTTCTCAGAAAATATCTTAGAAGAATAAGACTTTCACAGTTGTGATTTTTATCCTTACATTATTGGTTACAAACTAAAATGAAACAAAATTAGAGAAAATAGACTTGAATAAAACAAAGTAATAGAAATTAAAATGAAAACAACAAGTGAAAAACCTCCTTCAGTGCAAGGGTCATCTGCAATTGATGTCACTGGATGAAAGCTAATTAAAGATGCACTTTTAAACCACCATTGAAAAAAAAGAGTTTGTATTGTCAACAAAGAAAAGTTTGAACATAGTATTTAACAAAAGCCTGTAATTCCTTCTAGCTTCTAACTACTTATTGATTTCATTCAACAAATATTTGTAGAAAAATAACATAATTGTATAAGAGAAAATATTGTTACATGTGGCTTGATCCGACTCTATCATGACTGTTTATAAGAATACCTGCTAAAAGTGGCTTAATTTGAATTGTAATGAGACTGTTAAACTTTGGATCAACTATAGATGGCTTAATTCGAATTGCAATGAGACTGTTAAACTTCTGATCAGCTATAGGTGGCTTGATCTGCATTAACTCCTCAACTTCTGATCAGCTACAAGTGGCTTAATCTACATTAACTCTTCAACATAACTGTTAGACTCTTGATTAGCTATGAAAGAGAAAATCAAGAGTCCTACTATTACTGGATAACGTATTTGACTCCATCTTTGACCATGACTTTAGGAATGATTTTCTGTCGATCTGGACCAAGTGAGTAGGATTGAATCCATGTGGAGATGATTCTAGAGATGCCCCTGTGGCCCAGTTCTTCATTTGACACCTGTAACTTGCCAAACCATGAGAGTAGCTATGGAACCCACAGTTAGCCACATAATAGGTTGCGTTTTGTAGCTAATTTGCAAAAATCTATTAAAATAGCAAGAGCATGAAAATATAATATGGTGATCATTTTAATTCTTTCCTAAGACAAAATCTAGCATTTATCATTGATTAGATCTGTATTCTTGTGAGAAATCAAGAGAAAAAGGTGAGAAAAAATGTCAAGGGGAAGGTAATTCTGAGGTTCAACATACCCCCACTGCAAGATCATTGCATGTCCTCATGAAATTTGCCAAAAATGTGAGTTCTTCTTCTCTAACGCATTTTCTCAGACACTTCTACTAGTACATCCAATTTTCTTCCTTTGCGCTTCTTTGAAGTGACTGTCATTTTGGGTTTCCTCATAAGAAGCCTGTATTTGAGGTTCAGACTTCTATTCTTTCTTTTCAACTTCCTATTTTTCTTATACCACAGTCCTAGATGCATAATGGTATTATCATGAATAGCCTTGTCCAATTTACTTTGTTCCTTCAAGGTTTCATTCTCCTTTTTGATATGTCTATTCAATATCTCTAATTCATAAATTTCCTATTTGAGAGAGATAATTAGAGGTTCTTGTGGATTGATAGAGTGTTCTAGATTCATTAAGGCACTTTTATTCTCCATTGATTCTATATAATCATATATTTGTTACTGCACTGGGTCTATGCCTGGAGATATTCTACTTGGGCTACCTTCAAAATGATGGTCAAGAGAATTTTGAGGACTGTGTGTAGAAGAGATGTTAATAGGAGAAGTTTCTAGGGTTTCCTCTTCTAAGGTTATGAACTATGTCCCTTTTGACGGTGTTTTATTTGCCAACCCTCAGAGTCTAAAGCTTCTTCTAGGTTGTGGATGACTTACATTCTCTTTCTCTGTGACCTTTTTCTCTTTCCTTATCTTTCCTTTTGCTCTGAATTGTTTCTTGATTTTTTTCAGTTCTTCAGATATTAATTTTTCTTTATCTTTCTGTGATGAAGACTTAGGTCTGTCTTTAATGGTTATACCAATCTTCTTTTTTTTTCTTTTTCTAACATTATCTTCTTTGGGTGACTCTGGTGCTTCTTGAAAA
>APFE030012595.1:12038-36114 GCA_000404065.3 Pinus taeda
TTGAGAGAGCCCTCTCAGGCTAAGGAGGCTAAGCCTTAGCTAAAATATTGGTTTGAAATAGTTACACTGAGATAGTCTAATCAGCAGCCTATCAGGGTCTTATTTTGGTGATAACATTTTGGTGCGTCTGCCGGGAGCCTGAAGTCTATTCATTCCTAAAATTAAGAGGCTGAACTTCTGAAGGTAGCAGGAGCTCATATATCTTTTTGAGGCTGCAAAACTACCTTGGCGACTCCACACATCGAATAAGAAATTGGAAGCTGAATCCACTGCTAGAAGATCAGTAGCTTGATGAAGTTTGAAGATGAGTTCCACTGCAAGAATGAATTCCAGGTATGCTCCTATGAATCGGTCTCATATCCCTGGTTTTCCAAATCCTATGCCAAAGGTTGATTGGTTGGAGGATCTTCCGATATTCAAAGATGAAAAGAAAGACAATGCTGCTCTTCATTTGGTTAGGTTTCATATGCATGTACGCAATCTTAAGGTTCATTTTCCGAGATTCGGTCCTCATAGGATGTTGAATGAACCACTTGAAGAAAAACATGCTGGTAAAATTTGGAAAAAGGTTCAAATATTCGCTTGCTATTTTCAAGATGTAATTCTGATGAAGATTTGCAGAAAGAATTGTCCATCCTCTTATTGTTGCTCAAAGATTGTTGTAGAGCATTCGTAAGTCTATTCAATACTGGAGATTGTATGATGATGATGAATTTATGGATGAAAAATTTTAGAGCTCTTCATAACAATGCATTTCAACACCAAGAAGAAAGTATAACATCCCATGAAATGCAACATGAAAATCAGCAGGGGTTTACTTATGAAAACCATGTTCAATCCTTTGATATTGATGCAGAGATGCAACAGTCTTCTCAATCTTCTAATCATAATGAAGATGAAAATGATTACACACAACAAGAAGAAATACTGGAAGATTTTTTTTATAACCCTCAGGTAGAGGAAACAGTTGATCATTGATGTAATTCCTTTCAACAAACTACTTTAAAAAATGATTACAATAGTGAGGAAAATTACATTGTCTATGGGAATCATGCAGAAAGGCAATTGGATAGCACATCAAAGGAATTTTTTGTGGCTAAGGATCAGTTGTCTAAAGAGATATAATGTTATGATGATTATCAAAATAACCATGTTTTCTTTGACCCTATAAATGAATACATGGTAAAGTTTTTCACATCAATTTTTCATTTTCATTTGCATTATGAAGAGCAGGTATATTATGAGTTGATTTGGTCATCTCACTACCATGGCTATTTTGAGGTCGAATGCAGTCAAGAGCCTCCAATATTAGAAAGGACAATTGATTGGCTTTATTGGAAATATCATGTTGCTTGACCTAAAGTGGAAATTGATAGAGTAGGTAGGTAGGAAAATGCAAATAAGCTCAAGGTTGACTGAGCATATTTCAGTAGATATAGATTTCTTTCTCCTACAGTGATCATCAAGCTTAAGCCCGAGGTGAAGGCCCAAGAAGCTGAAAAAATATGCTTGTCAAGAAAATCTATGTTTATCATAAAATGGATAAAGCATTGGACCTGCGAGTTCTTAGTGTACAACAGGAGCACACTATCCCAAGTGGAGCCACTGTTATCACTTAAGAATTCTAATGCCAAAATTTTTCACATTAGTTTGATGGTAAAGGTTGGTGTTAGTCTAAGTTTGATTTTTGTTTTCCTTAGAATCTAAGTCTTAGGAGTCTTGAGTCAAATATGCATTCTCATTCATCACCTGTCTCATAACCATGTGTCAGTTTTGTTCAAAGGTTACTATGTGCCATAAAGCCTTTTAGGTAATTTCGCAGCGCATAAATCCTTTTTAGCAGTTTCGCAGCGCAACATGTTTTAGGCGATTTCGTAGCGCATAATTCAAATTTTAAACTGACTGCGCTACGAAATCGGAGATTCATGCAATCCACAGCAAATCTTTCCCAACTGTCAAATCTGTCAAGTCCAATTGTGGTTGCATCATCCACTGTCAGCTTATACACTCCACATATCAGGTCTAACCGCTTATCTCCATCATTACAGTCGCTAGATACTCTGGTACAATCGGATTGCAAGATCCAAGAAAGGTCAGGTATGCACAGTCTTAGTCATGATTGCATTCATTGCATAAGAGACAAATCTACAAATGTTCAATTTCAATGCATTACATATCAAGCGAGGCAGCTATCAAGCGAGGCAGAGATCAAAGATTGAAACAGAGCCGGTCATCAAACGTATCATTCCGCTGGAGATTCATGGAGGGGTCTGTAGAGAGAAAGAATCACAGGTCAGGCAGGTGTTTAAGGACAGAACCTAAAGGTTTAGACATAACCTTGAGGAACAAGGAAGTTGAGCATTCATTCAAGCAAGCTGGATGCTGGAATTTTTGCAAGAAACTCCAGGGAGGTCATGCACAGGTCACCAAGGAATTTGCCTTGAATTTCACAGAACTGAATTCAAAGGTTGGTACGCTTGAACTGCAGGTCTCACCAAACATAATATCCACAGTTACGGAGATTCCAAGAGGGCAAGAAACTTGGTTTAAGAATTTCAAATTCGATATGAACCCATGTAAAGAATTTTTGAAGCACGAGTTCTTTAACTCCGATTTAAACAAATCTGTTCATAGGAGTTATGTCAAGGATTCGTATGCCAATTTGCTTACCTGCATACAAAATTACCTTACTTGTGAAGGGAGATACAATAAGGTGTATTCATATCATTTCAAACTTCTGTTGCATTTCATAGGGAAGACATCTATTGATTTACCTTTCTTCTTATTCCGGAGCCTAAGCAAAATGTGTGATAAGGTGTAATTAAGGAAAGAGGCTTGTGAGAATTGTTTCACCATGGATTGGTTAAATTGATTGTTCTGCATGAACTCCAGAGAGTAGGTAGGGACTGGCCCACATTCATATTCATGTCTGGTTTCAAGAACGAGACCAGTCTCAGTCCTCAAGCTGTAAAGATCTTCCAACAACAACTAGTCATCAAGCAGAAATAAGATCTAGGAGGTTTTCAAAGTTGAAGGCTAGGAAACAAGTAAAAGAATCCACCAAGCCATTGACTATCCAAGATACAACCCAGAAGTCCCTTAAAGAGAAAGCTCAGGTCAAAGAAGGTGCACATGATTTAAGCACAGGTGAAGGATTTCAAAGAAGAAGGACTAGGAGCCAGGTAGCTAAAGAAAAAGGCAAATCAGTGGTGACTGAAGACACCCCAGTTTCAAAGGGAAGTCTTAATGACATATTGCAGGCAATTGATATTGAAGATTCTCCCCTGGTTCAAGCAGATGTGATAGAGTCAGGAAAAGACAAGGCTAAGAAAAATAAAGCCTCGAAAAAGCTCAAGTTCGATGATCCAGTTGATAAATTTGTCTTTAGACCAAGAAGACCCATAACAAGGAATTTCAAAGACATACAGGAGATATTGCTAGGAGCAGATGAAACAGGGGAGGCAACACAGCCCCATGAAGGAAAAGATAAAGGCAAAGCAGTTACCCTTCAAGAAGAAGATAGTGTGGAAGAGTTGAAAAGGAGGTTGGAATTGGAAAACTTTGAAATTGCTAGACTGAAGAAAGATTCCAGGAAATTTGGAATCAAAGAGGCTTATTTTAACCAAATGCAAGCTGGGTGGGAGGAAAAAACATTTCAAATACCCGAGGTGGTTGATTTTAATGTTCAATTCCGTAGCTGGACTGTCCCTGCAATAAAGGAAGCGCAATTCATCAGAAAGGTCAATACAAACCTGAGAACTAGGATCAGAGTCATGAAGAAACAAATTGAGGACTTAAAGCTACAGTTAAGCCAGCAGAAAGAATCTCCTTAAAGAAGTCACACATCAAGTAAGGTTATGTTTCAAATTTTGATGGTTTTCCTTGTTACAATCCTTCTTGAAGAATCATACATTTTCACTCAGTTTTGAAAAGCCTTGGAGCAATTGAAAAGGATGTTTAAATATCAAGAGGCTCAAAATAGAAAAATTTTGGGTTGAAAATGTTTTTTGGGAATTACACAGCAGTTTCGTAGCGCGCTACGAAACTGTTGAAGATGGTGACTAATGCATAGCAGTTTCGTAGCGCGCTATGAAACTGCTGAAGCTACATAATTCAAATTCAGTCAACAGATTTTGAGAGACCAAGGGAAAATTTTGAAAAAGGAATATCTTCAAAGGATAATCTAAAGGTATCAACTTTCAACAAGGTCGAGACAGGTGGAGGAAATATATATTCGAACCCAATTCTAAACTTTTTGCTATAAAATGATCATATTTACTATAGTCCATGATATGTCAGACAGCTTGGAGGAGCTTTTGTCTTCACATATGGAAAATGTTGACAGCACATCAAGGACATGGCATTCTGATATATTTTACATAATCAAAGATGAAGGGTATGGTTCATTGGATTCGAATATCTTGGAGGAAAACCAAAGGCAGCCAAACAGGGGCAGTTCCCTACTTTTCAGGCAAATGGAGAAGATGGGACATTGAGGACTAGTATGAAGCTTCGAACATCCACCACAGCCAAACTAAAAAAATACCACTTGTCAAAGAATGAGAATGATTCTGATTAAGGCTATTATTAGCATGATATGGAGTTAGATTCCTATTTGACTTAGATCTGTAAGAAGTCTAGTTAGCAGTTTGTTACTTTTAATAGGTAGTTAGAATTTGAATAGGTGCCATAAGAAGTAGAATTCGAGTTCCCCTCATGTTGGAGGAGGAATCTCAGCCTTGTAAAATAACTCTATATATAGAAGAAAGAGCAATGTACAAAGGGTTGGAAATTTATTGAAAAGCTCTTATATTTGGCTTCATGTAAAGACTCTGTTTTAGTAATACAAGACTGGCTTTACTTCTCAGGACTCAAGAGGGATTCGATGTTCAGGATGTGTGGTGTTATTCTTTTCCTAATGTTTGCAAAGGTATGAATGTGTAATCACTTATAATTCACTTATAGTGCTCTAACTTCCTGTATGCATTCATAGACTGTGTGGTCCCATATGCTTTTGGAATGTTATGAATGTGTTGAATGTTGAATGCCTTGACTTCTATATAAGGTTAATACCATTGTTATACTGAAATGATTTTGACTCCATAAGCCCAATGGATAGTTGCTAAATGTGTTTCCACCATTCATATTTTTACATTTGTTTCACAAGAGTTAGCCATCTTAACTATAATCAAAAACATTAACCCTTTGAGAGAGCCCTCTCTGGTTGGGGAGGCTAAGCCTCAGCCTAAAGTAGGTTTGAAACAGTTACTTGAAGTCTTCCTGGTCTGCAGCCTTCCAGGGCCTGATTTTGAGATAACATGTTCATACAACAATTGCATGAGCAACACACACACATTTGACACAGTGTTTTTCACGTCGAAACCTAGAGGGAAAAAACCACCAAATTTGTTGTTTTTTTATGATGTAAATTAAGCACCCACTTAATTACATATGTTTGTTTGTGAGCACCCACTCATAGGAGGCACCGACCCCCTTTAGTTAGCAAGCACCAACTTCCCAAGAGGCACCAACCTCTTCAGTGTGCAGGCACCAACCTTCTCCTGCCACTGTTCTACTTTTGATATAATTTTCGAACTAAAAACAGAGGCATACAATATTACAAGTAAAATACCAAAATGGTTGTTTGCATATTCAACTTATGCACTTTGTCTTTTGTTCTCACATGCAGCAGATCTTTTCTTACTATTCACAGCAACACTTCCTATGAGCCCTGCCTCCTTTGTCAAGGGCTCGTTGTTGACTTCTCTTCATCACTATCCTCACAATTCTCCACACAACACTCTCTTTGTTTTATAACATAGTGTCTTCCTTGGTGCTTCGACCTCTCCGTCTCAACACACACTACTCACAACACAGCAGACTCATTATTTTCTCAACTCCCCCATCTTCTCCATTGCAGGCAATGGTTTTTTTTCCACTGAGGCATTCTGCACAAGGAAATCTTTGTTGTTTGTCCTTTAGATTTCCAATTGTACTTAGGCATGGCATCCCTTGCCACTGTTGCGTCTCCTGGTAGTTTCTTGTCACTATACTGAAACAGATATGGACCTTGTAGTTCTTTACCATTTAACTACGTAGAGTTCCATGCTGAGAAATTAATTCTCAGGTAACATGCACACTCCTCTAAGAGCCCCATTCTCATTTATCGCTCCAAAGATCTTGGCAGTTCACAGAGGTGACCGTGCTTTTCTCATTTATCACAAAAATTTGTGCATGCGAAGCAACTGATTGCTTCCTTCATTCTCTTAAATTCATCTCTACCACAAATGTTGTCCTCGATTTCTTGTTATAGAGTCTTCTACGGGTTTAGCCCCTTTCAACGATCAACTCCTTTGAGCCTACATTCAATTCAACATCTACTGAACCATACATCCTTTAACTTGTTGTATTGCTTCATCGGAGAAACACCACATCATAACTTCACAGAGATGGAACGTTACGATATTTTTCAGCCTCGATATCCTCAACTACTTTGATTCTTATCTCCTTGACCATTTTTCCTCCATGGGATCGAGAGTTGTAACCTGTAGCTTATATTTTAGGTGCTAAGATGTTTTGTTCTTGTCAGGGGTCAATCTTCCTTTGCTAACTGCTCTGCACCCTTGGTTCTTTGGATTCTCGTGACCAAGTGCCAACCCAATATCAGAAGCCCATTCCATCATAATTCTTCCAGCATCATCTACACTGAAGTTACAGTATCTTCATCCTTTGATATGCCGACCTCTAATATGACATCATTACTCCACATGATGACTTTATAGCAATGAAACGTGTCATCTAGATCTGGCACATTAGACCACCCAATCAAGTTGAATCAGCCTGCTACGTGTCCTATCGCACGGCCATGTCAAGCTAACGTCAAATTCCATCGCAACTTCTTGGATCCAATCTTACATCGCCATGTGTCCTACCATAGGAGAGAGAAGAGGGCCCATCAAAACTTGGTTTTTCAACAGGATCCTTAGTTAATATTCTTTGGCATTCCTCAGTTCTTTATAGTACTATCAGAACTATTGGACATCATAACTTCTTAGAATACTTCAGTTAAGAAGTTATGATATTCCGATGTCCTGGACCTCTAATATTTCAATATTTTGATGCGTTGGTCCTTTCGATAACCCAAGGTTCCAACCTCTCATGTGCCACATGCTCCAATTCTCTAGGGTTCTAATATCCAATGTGTTGATGTCATGATGTGCTGATCTCCTGGGTTTCGATATCCGATATGTCGATGTGCTTATCTCTGATATCCAATATGCCTGATATCCAATATGTTGTCTGCTTTGATATTCCTTCCTTCCTAAGGATTCAAATCCCTGGACTTCAGTAGACCAAATATTTTGATCCAAGAATCCATTTTTGAACTTCTACATATCATTAGAAAACTCTTCTAGAGCACTTTGCATTGGATAGTGTCATCCATTTGCTACTTGTGAGATGGTTGCAAACTCTCTGCCACACTTTGCTCCTTGACTCTTCTTCTTATGCTTGGAAGGTTGAACTCTCAACCACCATAGTGATCATTTTATGGATTCTTCAGTAAGCCTACTACTATGACAATTCTCTACATGAACCCTACAGATTCCATGGAATTTCGTCATTGTAGCCATTATTATGATGATTTTCTACAAAACATTCCAATAACCATGGGATTCCTCAAGAAAACCCAATCATCATGTTGACCCCTATTTGACATCAATTCCAACACTTTCATAGCCACCCATATACCACCAATTTTCCAACAAAAAGGCCCTATGAATGATTTGCTTCTAAGTGATCTTTGTGGAATTGGAGTCAACAAGTTGTGGGACCACAAAGGGCCAAGTGGACCCAAAATTAGGTCAAGGATATGGAATTGATCAATCAAGGATGTGCTTAACCTAATTTGGAAAAGGCAAAGGATCAAATAAAGAATGTTCTTTTGATGATTTAATGTTATGATCCCAATGAGGTCACTAGCTAATGGGAAAACTAGGGAAAGAAATAGTTCTTGAGCTACAGCTTGCTATATCTCATGATCTCACCATCGGATTTGCTTCAAATTTGGAGGGCCTCTAAAGTAAATCACATTGCAGTTGTGGACCAAAAATAGAAGTGTTTTGATGGCTATATTGTGAGATAATTGAGTCCCTAGGTGACCTATGTTGGTTAGGCCTAGAAAAAGAGGGAGGTGAAAAGAATAAGAATTGAAAATGATCACTAATGGAGGATTAGTGCCTTGACCTTTGGGAGAGATGGATTCAAGGGGAATTTATGGTTTTGGAATAATTCACCTAATCAAGGAGCCCTTCAACAACTTTGCATAGCATTTAGAGCATGAGAACAACAGCTACAAGGACTTTATACTTTGATTTGTAATAAATGATGATGAAGTTAAGTTAAGTTTTGTAGGGATAAATTTTGGTGATGAAATTAGGGCCCTTTTGTTTATGTTCTCATTTCCAAAAAGTTGGAATGGCTTAGTTATGGCTATCAGTAACTCTGTCTCTGTATCTAGTACTTTAATGTTTGATGATGTTGGTGTTATCCTTAGTGAGGAAATGTGACGAAAACGCACAGGTGAGATAACAAGTAATTCTTTGACTGTAGAGACCAGAGGAAGAAAAATAGAGAGAGGAAAGATCTTAGGACATCGCAGTAAGTCAAGGAAAGCCATATTTAAATCCATATCGGGGATAGTGTGCTGGAAATCTGGGAAGAAAGGACACCTGAAGAAAGACTATAAGTCTTGAAAGGGAAAGGAGGAGATGGATATTAAGAGAAAAATCAAGAAGCGAATGTAACAAGTGATGCACTACAAGATGCTCTAATTCTTTCATTAGAAAATATTATTGATTCCTGGATAGTAGAGTCAAGGGATTCATTACATGCCACAACTGATAGGAAACATTTTCATGACTATGTTCAAGGAGATTTTGGACATGTTTGTTTGGGTAATGATAAACCTTGTAAAATCATTGGAATAGGTAGAGTTTTTATAAAGAATCAGAATGGAAACCAATGGCTATTAAAGGAGGTAAGGCATGTTCCATATCTAAAGAAAAATATAATCTCAATAGGGAAGTTGGGAGGTGAAGGTTGTGTAACTACTTTTACAGACAAAACCTGGAAGGTCGCTAAAGGATCCCTAGTAATAGAAAAAGGAGAAAATATTGGTACAATGTATTTATGCAATGGTATATCTAATTTTGTTAATGATGTAACCTCCATGGCATAAGATATGGCACTCTAGCATCATAGATTCAAGAACATGAGAGAAGGGGATATAGATCCTTCACCCAAGGAATTTATTGATAGGTTTGAAGCATGTTGATTTGGATTTTGTGAGAACGATGTTTATGGAAAACAAAGGAGAGTCAGATTTTTTGGAGTTGGGAAAGAAAAGAAGGGTGAAAAATTAGAGCGTGTACATGCATATGTATGGGGACCTGATTAGGCATCATCTCTCAATGGATCTCGCTATTATGTTACTTTTATTGATGATGCAACTAGAAAAACTTGGGTATATTGTATTTGAATTAAATCTGATGTCTTTTATACTTTTAAGAAATGGAAAACTTTGATTGAGAATGAGATAGGAAAGAAGTTGAAGTATCTCAAATCAGATAATGGAGGTGAATAATGCAACAAGGAGTTTAATTATTATTGCTCAGAGCATGGAATTTATAGAGAGAAGATAGTTTTAGGAACACCACAAAAAATTTATGTGTTGGAAATGATGAACATAACAATCATGGAGCATGAGAGGTGCATGAAATTTCATGCAAGGTTACCTTTACAATTTTGGGAAGATGTTGTAGATATGGTTATTTATCTAATAAAAAGAGGGCCTTCAAGTTCCTCGAATAGTAGTATTCCAAAGGAGTCATGGATAGGTAAAAGTTTACGCTGCTCATTTCTAAAGACTTTTGGTTGTGAAGCTTTTGCCCACATTAATAAAGAAAATAGAACAAAGCTTAAGGAAAAATCAAAGAATTGTACCTTTATTTGATATGGTATTAATGATTTTGGTTATTTCTTATACGATTATGAAAATAACAAAATCATTAGGATAAGAGATGTCATATTCAATGAAAAGGTCTTGTATAAGGATCATATGCAGGGAAAGAAACAGGAAAAATAAAACAAAGAATACAGAGTGCTTGATGAGATCACAAAAAAATGGTTCCTGAAAATCATAATGATCAGCAGCCACTACAACAACAACAATTGGCACCTCAAACACCTGGAAGTGGTGTTATAATATCTACCAGGATATGTAGACCCCCTGGAAGATACTCTCCTTCATTATATCATGTATTGTTGACTAATTCTAGTGAACTCGAAGGATATGAAGAAGAAATCTAGGTAGAAAACAAGAAGAAGTGGTAAAAATCCATGGAAGAAGAGATGGACTCCTTGATGCATAACCATACTTGGGACTTAGTCAAGTTTCCTACAGGTAAAACAACATTGTAGAATAAATGGGTTTACAGGTTGAAGGAAGGATATGGAGGTAAAAAGAGGTACAAAGCTAGACTTGTTGTGAAGGGGTTTGCACAAAATAAAGGCATATACTTTGATGAAATTTTTCTCCTCTTGTTAAAATGACTTCAATTAGAACCATTTTAAGTTTAGTGGCAATAGAATATTTGCATCTTAAACATTTAGATGTAAAGACAGTCTTTCTCCATGGATATTTGGAGGAAGAGGTCAATATGCAGTAGCCACAAGGATATGAGGTCAAAGGGAAGGAAAAATAGTGTGCAAGTTAAAGAAGAGATTGTATGGCTTAAAACAGGCTCCAAGGCAGTGGTATCTAAAATTTGAACAAGTTTATGTCTGAACAAGGTTATACTAGATGTCACTTTGACCACTATTTTTATCTCAAGAAACAAAATGATGAGAGTTCTATTATATTGTTATTGTGTGTAGATGACATACTTGTTGCAGGATCTAACATGTAGGAAATAAATGTGGTTAAAATAAAATTGGTTGATTCATTTTCAATGAAGGACTTGGGTGTTGAAAATAAAATCCTTAGTATGAGATTAACTAAACACAGGAAATATCATAAGTTAACATTGTCTTAGAGTGATTACATACAAAAGGTGTTGGAAATATTTAATATGCAGAATGAAAAACTAGTTAGTACACCTTTGGCCATCCATTTCAACCTGTTGGACACCTAATCCTCAATGGGTTAGTGTGGAGGCCGAATAGACAAAAGGAGTCCCAGAGACCTTGGGATGTGGAACCCAACGATCAAAATATGTACTATAAATGTATATCACTTGTTAATAAAAATGTATTCTCATGTTTTATCTTTCCTATTTGTTGTTGCCCATGTGTGTTTAACATGGTATCAGAGCAAGCGTATTCCTGCCCTACATAATTTCTTTGAGCCATTTGTTTTATGGTCTTTATGAGCAGGTCCTATTTTTAGTATTTCTACCTTTATAACTCCATTTTCTGCCTATTTTCCTGTTCTACCCATATTTCAGAACTAATACCCCTAACCTAGTATTTTCTCTGGGCTCTCTGCCCTGAACGCTGAATGTTGTATGGTGCCTCCATGTAGGAATACACATTGAATGTGTTATTCATTTGAACGTTGCTCCATTATTATGTATGTGCTATCCATATTCATTTAAACAGTTACACTACCTACTACAATTATGTTTCCCACTGTCCGCTATCATAACAGTTACACTGCCTACTACAATTACCCTGTTGCCCATTGTCCGCTATCATAACAGTTACATTGTCCGCCTCTTCTAGTTGCAGAAAATGTCAGCGCATCATTCATGGAGGAGAACATCCCTGGTATCATTTGTCTCTCTACCTACCTAATGCCTGGATCTTTGCCCATATACTCTGTCGATTCTCTGCCTCTTAAGTCTACTAAGGAGAATCCACCTTACTCTAATCAATCATAATTCATGTTATTGCATCTACTATACAAAGGGACTGTTACAAGCCTTCGATTACTGAATCACTCTCGTTTGAATGACTGTGTGTTGAATGTCATCAAGCCACTGAAGAAATCTTGAATATCCAGCATTTGTCTTGGAAGAGGTATTGAGAGTAAAAAGATTCAAAGGGGTTTTGAATCAAGTAAACATAGGAAAGCGTGGAAAAATTCTTGAGAAACTTTTTTATCAATAGTTTTGGAATTATTCCATGTCCGCACCTAACTGTTGTAGCTTCGTCGATGAATTCTACAACAAAAATATCCCACATGGGTTTTAGGTGAACATAAGCAGCAGTGTCCACTAGAATTCGATGAAGATTTAGGAATAAGAGAGCGAGACAAGAGCAACTAGGTTTGGAGAACACAATATCGATAATTATTTGCCATATTACGGTTAAAACGGTTCAATTTAGAGCCTGAGTAGTCAATAGAGTGTGAAGATGGGTGTATCTGTGGATGTTTTGAAAAGTTAACTTCCAATCATTTTCCGAATGGCAAAGCTCCCTTCAAAAAAAGTTGACAGCCAATTCTGCTTGTAAACCATCTGCCATCTAGATCAGGGCATGATCAGGCTTGTTCCGGAGTAACTTAATGCATAATATATTTTTGTATATGGAGAAAAAATTGAAAAGCTTATCTTCATCTATTTTCTCGGGGTTTAAGTTGGCAACCAGAATAGTGCATCTATCATTATTACCCATTACTCCTTGTGGTAGGACACCTCCAAAGGCTTCCATAATTGCAGATGCATTGGCAACAGGCATCTGTATTGAGTTTAGTCCCATTGAATGAGCACCGACCATATGATGCAATGACAATGGTTGGATGCCATACATGCCTCCAGCCTCTCCAAAAGACTGAGCTGGTAATCGATTTTTCTACTCAGAAGGCAATGACGGGTTTGTAAAGACTCTGGTTCTTTCATTATTATAGTTCACTTGTATGTCTGTAAGGTTAGAGAACTAAATGTCTAGCTGGCAGTATCCATCATAGATATTGCGCCCCTGCAGAGTGTTTCAATTTGAATTTGTAAACGCACACCTGACATTTAAATTTTAATTTCGTACAGTCTGGCAAGTCAGTTTTGGGATTTGATTTTTTCTGTTTCATTTACGGGACAGTGGATTTGGAAGGGAAGTTGATTGAATCTGAGAGCAAGTGATTAGACTAGATCGCCGAATCATGTACTCCGGCGCCTTGTGAGCAAGGTCACAAAGAAGCAGATATACAAACAACAAATGCAAGACTGTGGCAAAAGATTTATCTAGCTTTGCATTGTATTCTCTATTCTGAAGCTCCGGGTCTATCTATAGGCTTTCTGAATTGAACAAAGTCTTCTTAAATGTAGCAAAAGATCTCTCAATTGTGGAGAGTTCATCAAGCCCTTTGAGAGCAATATCATGAACGCTTTCCAAACTAACATCTACTGATTTCTATTATCAGTGGGACAAAATTTATCAAGTTCTGGTACAGATTTAGTAGTGGACAATCATTCCCTTGGCATAGCAAGCAATCCTAGCGTTGTAGCAGACTCTCTAGAAGTTGAATTTGTTATACAAGTGGCTGGGTCAAGTTCCTTTTCAATTTGCGCACTGTATTTCTTGAATAGATGATTGTGTAAAGCTTGCATCCTTACTGATATATTTCTAACTATTCATCATGGAGAAACAAGTATTTTATTTGTTGTAGCATTTGAGTCTTATTATTTGGGAATGCACAATATACTTTCCTTGTATATGAATGCAACCAACCATCATTGTGCGGAGAATAATCTTGCTTTTGGTTCATTCCTCAAGGAATAATCTCATTTGGTCGTTGTAGTTTTCTCGGAGAACAAATTTTGAAAATATCTTGTAGTAACATTGGTTCAGAGTTGGTTTAAAGTGTAAGTTTAACATTGGAGAAAATGGCTAGAATTAATGACGTAATAGAGTTCCTCAAAACTCTGATATTGTCTACCACTCATGATACATTAAAATTCAGCAAAGTTTCTCTCACAGACATTCAGGTCTGTCTACAAAATGCACAAGAGAAAATTAATTTTTTTCAGCTTGAAACTCAACTACAGCAAGAAGAATTAAAACAGAGAAGTCATTCTGAACATGTATCTATTCAAAACATTGAGACTGCAACCCATCAAAAGCAAGTCAATAATGTTATAGTTGGTTCAGATTTAGTACCCAATAAAGCAGCAGTTCCCAAGCCCATCATTAGACCTTGGGAACAGCTTGTCCACAAGAAGCACAGAACTAGTCTTGGATATGACAAGGAATTGTCCTTTCATATTCCAGACTACTCAAAGCCAATTCAATTTCAAACTGTTGGATTTCTTGAGGATGATTCATCTTCACCTGTTCTTCAAGACAGTTCACCTCCAGCTGTTCCAGATTCTGCCCCTCTTCCACAGCAACAACGACAAAAACAGATTGGGAAATGCCAACACTGTGACCGAGTTGGCCATCTGAAAGATCACTTTTTTTATCTTCATCCATGTAAGCACTATCATAAAACCAGTCATTCTTCAAAAAGCTGCTTTAGAAACAAATGTCCTGCAAGAACAAAGATTCATCTTGGATGGATCACTTCTTAGAAATGGGCATCAACAGCCAAGAAGATATTCCAATCACATGTCAGAACTTGTTCCAAAGTATTAAACAGTCTTGCAATTGAGTTTTCTCCATCATCTCACCTTGTATCTGACAGGGGGGGAAATGATGGTCATCTACAAGCTTCAAAGCCACATCAAGCGAGCCTGAGCCACAACTTGCCATACCAGATTCAGAGTTGTACCAGGAGATGAAGATGCCCCTGAGGCATGCCTTCAGTTGGTAATCTTAGACACTCCTCTAGCAGAAGATTCAGCCTTTTTGCCAGTTTTGGAAGATTCCAGGAACAAAATTGACTCTCTTAGATGAAAGGCAATCCAGCTCTCTGCCATTTTTGAGTAGGCCTGATGTATACCAGGGATGTGTATTAAAGCATTCCAGAGTTGTGGCATCCTTACCATCATAGGTTGAGAATTCCACTTTTCAGGTTGAAGTTCTCCCTTTTATGCGGGCGTGAGACCTCCCTTTCATGTTTGAAGGTTCCCTCTCAAAAACAATAGGAGCACTTCCTCTTAGCAGAGACTTCAGCTTCTTGCCAAGTTTTTTGGATAGAGTTCCAGGAACTACACAAGCATTCCATTGCGTGGTTCATCCTTAAAACCACTGCCCTTTATACCAACATTTCAGAGAGCACATTCAGCCTAGTGCTGCCATGCATTTTTGCACATTTTGTATTATAGCTCTCTTCTTGGACTCATACATAACCCTTCAGATTAAGGTGGGGAATGTTGGACACCTAATACTCAATGGGTTAGTGTGGAAGCCGAATAGACAAAAGGAGTCCAAGAGACCTTGGGATGTGGAACCCAACAGTCACAATATGTACTATAAATGTATATCACTTGTTAATAAAAATGTATTCTCATGTTTTATCTTTCCTATTCGTTGTTGCCCATGTGTGTTTAACACAATCTAAGTTAAGAGATGTGTCCTAAGACTCAAGAAGAGATAGACTATATGTCTCTATTTTCATACTCATCGACAGTTGGAAGCTTAATGTATGAAAAGGTGTGCGCAAGGCCTGATATTGCACATGAAATGGGAGTTGTGAGTAGGTATATGAACAATCCAGGTAAAGAGCACTAGATTGTTGTAAAGTGGATTCTTAGCTATTTGAGAGGTACCACTCACAAAGCATGTTTTGGAGGCTTAAATGCTACTCTATAGGGATATTTCGATTCAGATATGGAAGTTGATCGAGATAATAGGAGGAGCACCACAAGGTATGTCTTTACTATAGGTGGAACAATAGTAAGTTGGGTTTCTAAGTTGCAAATTTTTGTTTCACTTTCGTCAACAGAGGCAGAGTATGTTGTGTCTACAAAGGCCAACAAAGAAATGATTTAGTTACAAAGGTTTATGTATGAATTGGGTAAGAAGCAGGAAGCTAGCAGATTATACAGTGACAGTAAGAGTGCCATTCATCTTGCAAAGAATTCAGCCTTTCATTCTAAGACTAAACATATACATCTTAGGTATCATTTCGTTTTAGGTTTTAACCCTATACAAAAATTACCTGCAAACTAATTCTTCAAACAGAAAAACATATAATAGCAAGAAACCAAATATACACACATATTTTCCCCTGGATCCCAAAAAGGGACTACCATATTGATTTTTAATTATATTCCTTTCAATTTTACAATACATATATATACATGATGAAGCATTCATGAACCCCAATCCACCGACCCTAGATTAGAACATAAATGTAGTTCCCTTGACTGGATCTGCAAAATACCATGGGCAAAAAACCATCATGCCCAAAACCATGTGCAAACCCCATGCATAAAACCATGAGTAGGTACACCCACCTATTTGGGTTTTTTCCCCATCCTTAGGTTTGCCCAAATATTATTGGGTCCGCATAAATAAATAAAATCCAAAAGAAATGCCCCAGACCCTGTGAAGGGGCATGGTAGGGGGGTTTTCTACCACCCCCTATTGTGCTCGACACAACATGCAACGTGTGGAGCTAGTCGTGGAAAGAATATAATACACACCCAAAATTCATACAGTTAGTTTTGGATGATGAATAGTTGAAGATGGAAAAGATACACACAAGCCATAATCTTGCAAACATGTTGACAAAGGTTGTAACCAAGGAGAAATTGAGAATCTACTCAGTTTCAATTAGCCTTCAAGAATGATGATGAAGATGAGAAACATCCAGGTCCAAGTGGGAGCATTGTCCCGCAAGTGAAGCATTGGTAGAGTTGTTATATTCAGTATCCAAGTGGGAGATTATTGGGTATGGAGCCTGATTATATTCTCATTTTAGTTATGTTGGATCTTAGTTCCTAATGGGGTGGCAATGTCATCCATAGGATCGGTGTCAAGAGGTACGAGTCCCCCCCCCCCACCCCCCATAATGGGGTTCTTGAAGCAAAATAGATGAAAATTTTCCTTGTAAAATATTATAATTTCATAGTCAATATGGACCATTCATTAGGAAAATGATCTGATGGTAGAAGTTATGTTAATTTAGGGTTTTTTTCCCTAGAAAGAAACCCTTGGTTTATATGAGGGAATTGTATTGAAATTGTGTATGATTATTCTTTTGTGTGAGAAAGGGAGAGGATATTGTTTGAGATTGAAGAGGAAATTATAGCGGATTTGTTGTAGGTTGTATCTCTTCATTTTACTGGATAATATAAAAGGAAGGTCTAGATGTTTCTCCGTGGATGTATCCCAAATTGGGTGAACCATGTATATATGTTTCTCTCTTGTTTACGTGTTTCTATGTTTGTTTTTCCGAAATATTTTATGTGTTTCATTTCTTTGTTAATTAATTTATAACAACTTTAAATTGAAGTAGACTTAGACATGAGTTGTTACGATGAGGGAGATGAGAAACCCTAAAGAAACTAACTCAGATAAATGCAAGAGAGGTTACTTATGAAAGCTTATAAATTTAGTAAACGTGTGAGAGGTTAGTACCTTAGTTAATTGGATCCATTGCTGGAAGATCTGACACTAGGGATCAATAATGATCAACTAGCTCTGAAATTGTTGTTCTTACCTCCCTCTCGTTCAATCTAATTAGTTGGTTGAATATGGATTTCTTTGCATACGAAACAATTTTTCAACATAGTTTATTCTACAGTATTTACAGTGCAATAATATATCAATTAATTTAAGATGGCATCATAGTTATGCCTTCAAAATATGATACCACTGAACAATTATTATGCACTGTGTTTTTCATCTCTATATATGATATGACCATAATTTGCATGCATTTTCAACAACGACCTCCCCATGTGCAATGGGTATTCAATTTAGATGTGTGATACAAGATATACATATATAGGTGAGGTTGCATATATTCTAATGGGAAATATATATTCAATATGTTTCTCCGCCCCTTATTAGTACTACGGTCATTTTTATGGTTCCACTCAACAAATTTAGTTTTGTACCTATTCTGCCAACATGGAGATACAAATACGATGAACATAGATATTTGAACAACACATAAATGGTTGTTTTCGTTATAGTAGAGAGAGAAAAAAATCATTTTGAGCCCAAAATTGATGGTAGATGGAAAGTCAAAGGAAATTAATATCAATAGCTATAGAGGGTTGGCAATGATAAGTCAAGAAGATCCATATGTGTTGGCAACATTGTCAGTGCTAGTATTGAATGAACTTGCTTGGTTTGTTCTCTCTGAAGCTGAGAGATTCTTTTCAACTTCAACATTAACTTTCAAGGTTGTACATAGATGACATTCATCATAGCAGCATTTTCTAAAGGAGGACATTGAATTATATTCATCATTGGATATCATATAGATTAATTAGGGTTTTATGCGCTACTTACACATGTGACAATTTTCCCATGAAAATGAATGGTTTTGTATAGTGTTATTCATGGTTGGATTATTGCTCATTTCTATTTCTTTGGCCCATGTTCTCCTAGCCTAGTTTACAATGCATATATTGCTTGAGAGATGAATGGTTTTTGTTTGTTTACAATGTGTATATTTTTGGAGCGTTGTGTTAGGGTCCTACGATTAATAGGATCAAATGATGATTGAGTATTTTCTTTCAGTATATCCAATTGTAAATAGTATTGCATATTGCAAATGATTTTCAAAAAAATATATACAAATAAAAATAAAAGGAAATGAAAAGAAGGTATATAAAAATGGAATAAAATAAATAAAATAAAAAAGGACGAAAAGAACCCCATGAAAAAAATAGAACTGAAAGTGATGCAAATTCAAATGCCACTACCAGATAAATAGTTTGTTTTTCTAGAATAAACTGATTGTTATGTGCAACTTGTTTAAAATTCCACAACCCTGAGTCATTGTTTAGGTAATACAGTGTAATCATGATCAAACAAGGTTCAATTTCTGTTAATTAGATTATATAATAAGTTAGCCAAACTGTGTAATATTAGCTAATGATAGTTAGGTAGATGAATGAGTTGATCTAATTGTTTAAGTTAGATCAATAAGAAATGATAAATAGGATTAAGATGGATGTTTTTTCCTCTTAAAGAAAATAAAAAAGGGTCTGCACATCTAAATGAACCCTTTGATCGGTCAAAATTAGTCTTAGGTTAGGAGAAAATTGAGTTCAAAAGGGGTCAAAGGATAAAAATGGGTTAATTTTACATCAAAGGCTTTTATCCTAAGTTTGGTATCATTATTGTTTATATCCTAAGTATTAAACCTATGAAATATTGCTCACAATAGACAAAAGGCATTTGTCGTATTTGTTAAGTTATGCGCTCCATCTGATGGATCGATGGACACCTCGTCAGATTAACAACCGACAAGGTTTTTCAGCCTCCCTACCCATCCTACCTTTATCTGCAGGGGGGGTCCGAAAAGTGGTTTCCTCCCCGTAGGTCCCACCACTACGTGTCACCTCTGTGCTATTTTGCAGCCCCCCCCCCTCACAAACCACTTACCATTTCGACCCCCCTCCGAAATCTGCCAACATTCTCCCCTTTTCTCGCCAGCTCTTCCCATGCTCTCCCCTGCACTCCTATCCCAGCACCTATCCATGTTCGTTAAGAAATTAATGTTTCCCGCACACTCCCCCACTCCTATCCTGACACCTAGACATGTTCGTTACTTAATTAATGTTTCCCAGGATAACCATTTCAATTCGATAACGGCCCTATGCCTCCAAAAGGAATATTCTATTACCATAAAACCCACCTTTACCAAGTACACTAAAGTAGATGAGGTTTATATAAGATTACTCAAGATGTCTATTCCAAGTGAAGAACGTTGGGATAAACTGTGTGAGTTACTGGAGTGAAAAAGATGATTTTATTTTCAACACATGACTAAAAGCGTAGCAAAAAATCAAGGGCCAGATATTTAGTGGTTCCAAAAAGCTAGGGATACCTATCTAAGCAGTTTTAATTTTCCTATATTTTGTAACAACAAGATAGAGTTTATTTTAGAAGTTTGTAAAATACATCCTGATCAGTTTTGACAGGATATTTTGTAATTAAAACTTATAAATACTTCTCTTTTTGAAGTATGAAGGGTTGATTTTTGTATTCCATAAAGTGATTGTACTCTTTCCATTTGACTGGAGAATCAGTAATAAAAAGGACATTCTTCACAAGATTCATGTGTTGGACTATTTACTGTCTATGTGTTTTTTTCTTTTGTTTCCATACTTATGTGTTCTTAAATCTGAATTATTTTACAGAAAGTTTATAAACAGAATTTGTTGAAAGATACACTCTGATTTTGGTTGTGGATAATTTAAATGTTTTCTCTTGATACTAAGTTAAAGAATTATTAACAACTATTTTGCTTAATTGAACTTATTTATTTTCTTCTATTACATTTCATTTAAATCTAAATGATCCAGTTAGTTCAGCTACCTTGCCTTGTGAAATTCCTTTGAAAATCTAAGACAGATCCCTGTTAAGTTTGTAGAATCCACAGCCCAATGGAATTTTCAGGCATTTAATCAACCAAACCAATTAAAACAAATCTCAAACAATCAAACCAACTACTGAGCATTCATAACTAGCCTAAAATCAAAAATACAAAAAAGTTAAATTTGACATAGAGATCCCGCTCTGAGTTTAGGAAGGCTACATCCTAAACTCCAAAGTGGTTTTGTGGTTACCTCTGTGGTTTCTTCCACAACCTCAGAAATTACAGAGTGCTAACATAGTGGTGACCATACTGGGGAAGAACAATTTAATCTTCCTCAGGAAAGAGTATCAAGTTTTAGATCTGGTTGTTGACAATGGACAACAGTCAAACATATGAAGGCTGAACCATTCACCTGGCGACTCTAAACAGTTTCAAGTTGAGCTAAAGACTCCAATGGCAATAGAATCTAGAAATCAAGATGAGTTCTCAATCTAGAAGGTATGCACCTATGAATCGAGATCATATTCTAGGATTTCCAAATCAAATGCCTTGCATAGAATGGAAAACTTATTTACCAAAATTCAAGGATCAAGAAAAAGAGGATGCTACTCTTCACTTGGTCAAGTTTCACATGCATGTACATAGACTAAAAGTTCATTTTCCTGAAGACATCCTGATGAAGATGTTCATGGCAACTTTGGAGGGAAATGCAAGATCTTGGTATGAAAATTTTCCTTCTGCTAGTATATGTTCTTTAAATAATTTTCATACTATTTTTATGAGGAATACAAAGGAGATTATCCATCTTTGTTGCTAGTTCAAAACTGTTGTGATCATTTTGAATGTTTTATTCAATATCTGGAGAGTTACTATGAAGATGATCAATTCATGGACGAAGAGATACTAGAAGCTTTGGATGAAAATCATTTTCAACATCATGAATAGAAAGTAGAAGCTAGTTGTCATAATAGTCATGAAAATTCTCAGACATTAGTTTCTTCCTTAGTTGTTGATGAAATAAGATAGCATGCTATCGAAATTCATGTTCCTTCACCTGAATTTAATGAAAGTTTGCAGCTATCTTGTCAGCTTGTGTGTGACCAAGTTAGTGATGAGGGTAGTCAATCAACTCTCTCTATTTTTCATTCATTTTCTAACTCAATCATTAAAAGAGAAGAGGTTATCTCAGATCCTTTTGAAGATCAAGATAAAATTATTGTAGAATTGAATAAAGGGTCCTTTTTAGACAGCCCTATTGCACATGATATTATTGTTATATTTGATCATATTCAAGAACATTTAGAATGCTTTCCTATTGTATATGGAAAGGATGATAAACTGACTATTTTTTTCATTTGAAAATGGTCATAAGTTTTATAATGATCACTCTGATAAAATAGAACAAGAAACAATTTTTCTTAGTTCTTTTGAATATCAAAACGACATTTCCATCGAAATACATGAGGAGCCATTTTCAAATTTTCCTCAAACATGCCAGGCAGTTGTTTCATCTAAATATGTTCAAGAGTATACAACACATCTTCGCATTGTGGATGATGAGAGTAAAAAACAGTTTACAACCATTCCATTCGAAGGGGGTCATTTTCAACACATAGACAAACTAGTAGTTTGGAATAAGGTTTTCTTTCCTATTTTAAATCATCTAGAAGATCTTATGTTGCATGTTTTCCATGATCCTTTGGTCAGTTTATTGCAGTCATCAGTGAAGGTAGAATTTTCTTAGTTCATCAATACAGGTATTGGATCCAGATGGAAGTTTTAGTTGCTATTCTTTCAGTTTTTCTTTTTCTTTGAAGACAATGTGAGTAGGGGGCAATCGAGCAACCACTCGCTTGATTGGATACATTGGCACCTTTTTGTCACTTAATTCAGTATTTGATATCAGTTATTAGAGTGAATAGGTGTGATGAATAAGCTCCACTCTTTGAGCATTCTTTTTAGTTTCAAATAGCAATACAGCTTTCAATTCAGTGTGTTTCAGATTTCAATGTGCAGAATGGTTTTGAATTCAGTTTGAAGATTTTCAGTCATAGAGGTTTTATAACAGAGCAGGTTGCAGATTTGGGATCAGCCCAATGGATTAGGCTACTAGTCTACGGTGTTATTGGAACCTCACAAGAAGAGTTCCATCCCCAGTTGGAGCCACTCTTAGCGTCCTATGATTCATAGGTTCAAATGATGATTGATTATTTTCTTTTAGTATATCCAATTGTAAATAATATTTCATATTGCAAATGATTTCAAATATATATATACAAATAAAAATGAAAAGAGGGTATATAAAAATGGAATAAAATAAATAAATAAATAAAAGGATGAAAAGAACCCCATTAAAAAAATAGAATTGAAGTGATACAAATTCAAATTCCACTACCATATATATAGTTTGATTTTCTAGAATAAACTAATTGTTGTGTGCAGCTTGTTTAAAATTCCACAACCCTGAGTCATTATTTAGGTCATACAGTGTAATCATGATCAAACAAGTTTCAATTTCTGTTAATTATATTAGAGAATAAGTTAGCCAAACTATGTAATCTTGGCTAATGATAGTTAGGTAGATGAATGAGTTGATCCAATTGTTTAAGATGCATCAATAAGAAATGATAAATAGGATTAAGATAGGTGTTTTTTCCTCTTAAAGAAAATAAACAAGGGTCTGCACATCTAAATGCACCCTTTGATTGGTCAAAATTAGTCTTAGGTTAGGAGAAAATTGAGTTCAAAAGGGGTCAAAGGATAAAAATAGGTTAATTTTGCATCAAAGGCTTTTATCCTAAGTTTGGGATCATTATGTTTTTTTATCCTAAGTATTAAACCTATGAAATACTGCCCACAAGTGACAAAAGGTGTTTGTCATATATGTTAAGTTTTGCGCTCCATCTAACGGCTCGATGGACTCCTCTTCAGATCAACAGCCGACAAGGTTTTTCACCCTCCCCCCTACCCATCCTACCTTTATCCGCGGGGGGGTCCAAAAAGTGGTTTCCTCCTCGTAGGTCCCACCCCTACATGTCACCTCCACACTATTTCGCACCCCCCCACAAACCACTTACCACTTCGACCCCCCTCCGAAATCCACCAACCTTCTCCCCTTTTCCCGCCAACTCTTCCTGCACGCTCCCCTCCACTCCTATCTCAACACCTGTCCATGTCCATTACACAATTAATGTTTCTCACGCACTCCCCTCGACTCTTATCCTAACACCTGTACATGTTCGTTACTTAATTAATGTTTCCTAGGGTAACCGTTTCAATTCGATAATGGCCCCGCACCTCCAACGGGATTATGCCATTACCATAAAACCCACCTTTACCAAGTACACTAAAGTAGATGAGGTTTACACAAGATTACTCAATATGTTTATTCCAAGTGAAGAACGTTGGGTTAAACTATGCGAGTTGCTGGAGTGAAAAGATGATTTTATTTTCAACACAGGACTAACAACGCAACAAAAAATCAACAGCTAGATATTCAATAGTTCCAGAAAGCTAGGGATACCTATCTAAGCAGTTTTAATTTTCCTATATTTTGTAACAACTGTTAGATGATCCAAAAATACAATTTTATCATAGGTTATAAAATTAGAATAAAATAATTATTAATTTAAGATA
>APFE030012599.1:0-15666 GCA_000404065.3 Pinus taeda
GATTTAAATATCAGCTCTTTTGTAGACATTTTTAGGGGCGGCAAGTTTGTGGATCAGATATGTATGTTTTGGAGCAAAATCTGCAATCTAATTCCAGATCTAAGTTTTTTGGGAAAAAAACCAATCTGAAAAAATAAAAACAAAAATAAAAATAAAATAAAAAAAGAGAGAAAAGAAAAGAAAAGAAAAAATCGGCCGAATTACAATCCGGATGAGGGAGATATCACTAATTTAAAAATCAACTGTGTTGTAGACATTTTTCGGGGTGGTGAGTTTGCAAATCGGATCTGTACGTTCTGGTGGAAAACCTATAGAATCTAATTGCAGATCTGAGTTTTTGGTGAAAAATACCCAATTTGAAAAAAACAATCGGCCGAATCAGAGTCGAGATGAGGGAGATATCACTGATTTAAAAATCAGTTGTGTTGCAGATATTTTTCAGGGTAACGAGTTTGCAGATCAGATCTATATGTTCTAAGAAAATATTTGTAGAATCTAATTGTAGATATGAATTCTTTGTGAAAAAATACCCAATTTGAAAAAAAAAATCGATCGAATCGGCGTCTAGATGAGGGACATATCGCTCATTTGAAAATCAGCTGCGTTGTAGACATTTTTAGGGGTGGCGAGTTTGCAGATCATATTGATATGTTCTGGGCCAATATTTGCATAATCTAATTGTAGATCTAATTTCTTTGTGAAAATATACCCAATTTCAAAAAAAAAGAAAATCAGTCGAATCGGAGTACAGATGAGGTAGATATCGCTGATTTAAAATGAGTTCTTTTTCAAAAAAAATTGTGAACGCGAGACAACTGCAGCACGAATCTGAAATTCCAGTTCTTAGATCGAAATTCGAGGTAGAGGTACAATTTTGATGGCTCTAATCTGGAAATATGGCTGGCACAAATGAGAGAATATTTCACTTTGAATCACATCGTAGATGATGAAACTAAACTACGTGTGGCATCCATTTACTTGGACCAAGAAAGATGACAATGGTGGTAGTCACATTCTAAATGTTATCCAAGGACAATTACTTGGGAGATGTTTGCAAAATCCATTTGTGACCGGTTTGACCCTAAATCTATTTTTTTGGATCCTCTTACTAAGCTCAGACATATAGGCACACAACCTAGCAAAGATTTTATTTTTACAGGAAAGAAGGAAACCAAGAAACCTAAAGTGTTATTTTCTATTGGTATCTCCTTATTGCAGGTTCATGGATGTATTCAGAAGGAGAATATCATTGTGTCTATAAATGCTAGCTGCAAGCATAATTTTATCAATGTTAATTTGGCAAAAAATTGCAAGTTTCAACAAAACACATTGAAAACACATAGGTTGATGATGAGGATGTTCAAGTTTATAAAGGTTTGAAGCTTTCTAAGGATAAGTATGTGTTGCATTGTGATTTTTATATTTCAGATATGGATAACATGGATGTTGTTTTGAAATATCCTTGGATGGAATCTGTGGGTACTATTAATATTAATATGCAGAAGAAATTCACGAAACTCTGGTATAAAAAGAAGAAAATAAAATTACAGGATATTTCTATTAAGACACACGTAAAGACTATGGAGGCAGAAGCACAAATCTTTAATGACACTGACACATCATATGATGAGCCTTTAATGGTTAATAACCAAACACAAACATCAAACTAGGTACTAGAAAAACAAGGAGAATCCAAGGACGCTGAAGCAAAAAATGTTACAGGTACTGATACATCAAATGAGGACTCAGTGGTTGAAGTAATATTGGAAGATAAGAAACAACATTAGGCACCACAACATGTACTAGCTACCAATTAGGCTCCATTAAGTGGTGAATTAAAGAAAAAGACACCGTTGGTTAAAAATTCAGCATATCACCACCCACGTCACCCCGCAAGAAAAAAACCAACAAGATGGCAATGAATTAGCCCCAAGGACAACATCCCTTGCATGATAGATAGAGAGGGGCAATGATCCATCTACTACACACCAACATAAAAAGAGCTTAAACAAATGGATGGCACTACAGCTGAAACCAAAAGATCTTTAGCTCTTAATTACAAAAGAAATTTTATTTTATGTGCTTATATTGAAGAATATCAGGGATGATTGGTAGGTGACAAGTCTATGTTTGTTGATTTAGGACACTTCTCACAGTTGGCAATTAAGGTGAGCAAACGTATTTGGTTCCACGACACTTAAATCCAGCAAGAAATAATCAATTTAAAATACGGTATGTAATGACAGATAGTTTTCATAGGAGTTCTCTATCCTTGTTTGATTCTCCCCTACATGGGGGAGGTTGCATTTATTTCCCAACTCAAAGAGGACATATAGAGCAACTTCTATATGCTGATACTAGGTGAGTACATTTTCATCGAGATAGCATATAAGTCGATTATGCCTTGAAGATATTGAAAAGCTGGGAAGTTGTATTTTATATAACAAAGGAGCATAGAATATGCTTTTTCACTGAACTGGAGAGACTTGTAGACTTTTGAAAACAATTTGGTCATATTGGGGTCATCAACACTTCCAAAGTTTCTTTTCTAACAAGAATTTTGAATCCAGAACTAGGACACTTGTATGGGTGTTAATCTAAGAAAATTCATACATCAATGGTTAAAATTCGTCACGATAGGCTTCTGGGTGTTTTGTGAATCTTTTTCTCTTTCCTCAAAGAAATTTTAGTGCAAGTAATATTGCCAAGCAATGTTAGTGTGAGATGTAGTAATGGGTGTGGTAATGTCTCTCATGAGGATTCAAGAATATTCGACCTAACGGGCTTATTTAGCAACATGTCAATCATCGCCAGCACTTCTATGGTCTCATTCCAAGGTACCCATTTCTCTTCACAAACCCTTGGGGGATTAAAATAAACTAAATGCTTCCAGATATATCAGATCCTACACAGGATAATTTAATGATATTTAATTTTAGCATTTCTTTAATCTGAACCCAATTCAATCCTCACATGAGCTGGGACTGAAAAATTTCTCATGGATATACAAGTAGGATATGAATTGATTTTAGCATTTATTTTATCTGAATCCAAATCAATCCTGACTTAAGTTGATACCGAAATAGGTCTCGTGGATATATAAGTAGGATATGAATTGAAAACACACACTCTCTCTCTAGAAATATAGATCGAGTTATCAATAACCTGCATATTCAGTCAAGATTTAGAATGTACCCCATTTTTATATACATGTGTGCAAACTATCATCGCAAATACAGACAAAGTTATCAATCACCTACATATTCAGTGAGGCTTTAGAATGCACCCCACTTTTATATACATGTGTACACATTGTAATTCCCTTTTCCTTTCTTCAATCTTTAGGCACCATAATAAGCTCCCCCAAAAAGAAAAATAAGTTTTTAAAGAATAATTATTTTCATACTAGTATGGTAGGGTTCTAATTACTTATTTCCTTTTTCCAACATTTATATGATGCCATGATAATATAAGATGGATAATTTTCTCATCCTCCAATGAATGATCACGGATATTAAGTCAATGGGACTAAAAGAGTACTTCCAAAGTCATTCGTTGTGCGAATGCAAAGGAAACTGTTATAACTACCATGATAACAACATGGAAATGTCTAATAATAGAACTAAAAGAAGCTAATATATTCCAAAAAAGACAATGACAAATACAAAAAATGAATATATAGTGAAATCTCCATAAGAACATGTCAAGTGGTTAGGGAACTAGAAGTTGAGGCTGGAAGAGAGGGGACGGGAGAGGAGAGGTGTCGACATGCAAGCCCTCAATCATTGTGAAGGATTTGATGCATTGTCTGAGAGGGTCATTAGGATAGTGCATGGGGTTTATCAAGGTTGACTTCGTAATCCCAGGATGGAGTCTAGGAGGAGCCTTAGATTGAGGAGACCCATCTTTGCTAACAGAAGGCTAGGAGGAAGAAACTGCAAATAGAATATTGGTTTCATGGTAGAGTTTGGAGAGTGGTATTTTATGCTAAGGTAGTTTTTCTCTAGCATTCGGCCTTCTTAGAGTTTCTCTATTTGATGATCTAATGAAGTCTATCTTAAGCTCTACGATGGGATCTCCTCTAAAGTGTCTTGAAAGTAGAACAACCTAGTAGGGGGGCTTTAGGGGGGGGGTGTGGAGGGGGATGAAGAAGGATTAGAGGATTCTTGATAGAGAGATGCATCGATGATTTTGATGTATAGATTATATACCTAAGAATATCCATTAGAAAAGAGCTAAATATCTCTATTTTGGATAATGAAATTTTTTGAAGAGGGAGCCACTCAGATCCTAGCAGAGGCATTAAAACTTCTCTTTGATCTTGTAGAAATGTAACATTTAAAGGCTAGAAGATCCTTCGACTTAGCCTCTTACAAGTGGGAAATTTGATAGATCCTATCTAAGTGGTGAAGGTCAAGATTGTTCTTTCTCCAAAGCTGATTGGAGCCCACACAAAACTAATCTAGGGGGAACTTGAGGGCATGCATCTATTTTTCTAAATGCTTTGGACTTGTTGATGCTTTAGCAGATTAATTTTCTATTCAATAGTTCACAATCTTCTTGATCTTTTAATCTCTTTATGTTGGACTGATTGTCTATGCTTTTGACAAATTGTGTGCTAGGTAATCCCTGAAGGCTAAAAGAGACAAAATATTCTAACTACATTATTTTATTTTTTGTTATTATAGGGGTTGTCCATAGTCTAAATATTCTTGCACTATTGATGCAGGAGCATCTAACCCCCCCAATCAAACAAAGGAATCCAAGGCAGACGTGGACCATTGAGCTAAACAGGGGCACTTTTTGCTTAAAACGGAGCTTAAATGATGGAATGGATAAGTCTCTAGAAGAATTAATTAAATGTAATCTGCCATATGTATTCTATAGCGAGCTTTAGGGATTTAGTTGAGATATTTGAGGAAAGGATGTGATTGGATCCTTTACAGTGATCCGATCCAATGTTTCCATATAAATATATGTGTGATGAACCTGTGCGTTCTATAAATATATGTAAGCCTACAGGCAGGAAAAGAAGAAAAGAGGCCACGAATAGTTGAGGATTAGGCTTGTATGAGAGATAGAGAGTCTTAGACTATAATCGTTTTGTATTTTTATAAATACAAAGTTTGGTTTCGACCGTAGAGAAGTGTATTTCAAGTGTTGAAATTGTTATGAATTGGAATTCTGCAATAATTGTATGTAGGCAGAGTCAAGGCGAAGCATAGAGAGGAGAATGATTTAGAAAATTTGTAAGTGATCATCAAATCCAATTGAAACATTAGAGCAGTGATCTGGAGAGGAAGAGAAGTTGAGAGCTCAAGAAGTTGAGTTTAGAAGAGTAGTTAAGCAGCGGAAACAGAAGACCCAGAACCTTTGAAGAAACCCTTTGAGAAGAAGCTAAACCATGGGAAGCTAAAGACTTAGTCGAAAAAAACTAAGCAAACAAAAGAGTGATGCAATAAGTTATCAAGTGCACAAGAGCCATTTGATCACATGGATCAACGGTCCAAATGATTTCTCTAAAGAGGAAGGCGAAACATTGCATCAGCAGAATTCTTTATGGAGATTAGGTCTTGCAACCCAAAATCCAGTTTACACTGAAAATTAGTGCAAAACACAGTTGGAGCTGAGTTCCATATGTGAAATATTATAGGGGCCAATTTATAGCCTTATCTGGCCTAGAGAACTGGTCATATTGGTAGTTTGAATAAGTCAAGGCTCAGTGTGAAGGAACGTTGATACGCCGAAAGAGATTAAGCGCTAATCGGTGATCGAAGGCATAGGAAGATCGGGAATTGGCGTTCGAAAGAGGCTTGCGATAATGTAAAGGACCAATGGATGAGCAAACCCAACATCACTTTGAGCTACAACGTATAAGCTTTGAAGTCCGCTTTATATTTTTTCAGGCAGAAGGTTAAGGTAAATCCTTTGTATATTGTTAAAGAGTTGTGTGAGTGTTTAAAAGCTTGAACATATAATTAACCACTCGGATAGTCACATATCAGAGTCAGAGGGGTGATGAACTACATATGTGGTAAGGACGGGGGAAATAGCCGATAGTGATTGCGATAAGCTTAAACTTCAAAATCTGTGTCGAAGCTGTACAGAAGCAGAAAGGGGTATATTTGCATAGGCTTTCTTTGCAAACGTATTTATAAGGAAATTGCACAAATGAAGGTTACTGTGTATAAATATATATATTAACCAAGCTTTAAGAGGGGTGGTTGATATATATGCACTCATGCATTTATAACATTATGAAAAGGTGTTGAAGGGTTTTTAAATCCCGACAGAAGGTTTATGAATGAAGACTTTAATAAAGTCTTATACAAAGGCTTGAGATCTAGTTAAAGGTTCCGATAGAGAGGTTTTGGTGGGGTGATTGGGTTCCTATACAAAAGAATTGGTGGTGAAGGGCCTTAACCATATATAAATATGAAATTTTGACTCCTTTGTGAGTCAAATACCTGGGATAGTTGTGTTTATGCACTCTTATGCAATTTGTGGGTATGTGTGGGGGTAACCTTGTACCATTAGTGGTATCAGAGCAGATTTGTAATCACAACAGATTTGTATTAGAACAAAACTGAGGTTAGAGAAGAATTGTAAGTGAAACAATTGGGGTTAGACAGAACAGAAAAATTCTATGTGAAAGAATTAAAAGTAGAGTTATGTGTAAAGATGTTTACGTAGGCAAGAGGAGAATCGTATTCTAATATGATAGAAGAAGATACACATAGATTATGGGTAGCAATTCTAGTAGAGGCTTGGAATAGGCACGAATAGAGGATTCCTTAAAGGAAAGAGAAAGCAAGATTGCTTAATGCAAGTTCTGAAGGAAAGAGGACTTGGAGACAAAACAGAGGACAATCCATTCAAGACAGAGGAAGAATGGGTGAAACAATATCATACAGAGGTCTTGGAAGAGAGGTAATATGTTATGTTCAATTTTAAATTGAGAATGTGTGTTTATATATTAATGCACAGGTGACAACAACAGAAGCTGTGAGAAGGGAACTAGATGTGTTCTTGAAGACAGAGTAAGGAGAATACTCTGATAGAAAAGTGGTAGTGAACCTGAAGAATCGAACAAGAAATTAGACAGAGAGCAAAACTGAAGTGTTCTCAAGGGAGAGTCAGAGATTGTAGAAGCCTAGAAGGAGAAAAGGTGTTGCTAAAGGGGAGGTTCGAGACAGAGGACCCGTGCTTACCAAAAGATTAAGTGACGAGAGCTTAGCGAGGTAAGATTGTAGCCAGGAGGACTAGTTGTAGCAGAAGCTTGTTCCAGATAAGTGAGAAGTTCATGAAGATAGAGGAGAAGAAGATGACTACTAAATTTCATAGCATAGGTTCAGAGAGAAGCCACAATAGAAGATATGAGAAGAAGGATGCCAAGGCAAATGGCAAGAAGATGGGTCAAGAGGAAATTGACCAGGAAGTTGTAGAGTTAAAAGAACAACTCAATACATTAAGGAGAATGCTTGAGGAAAGTTAGAGACTAGGTTGGGTCTTGAGGAGGAAGCCAGTGAAGTGGCAAAAAATACAGAGAAGGCTACAGCAAATGCAAGTGAAGTGGTTGATGGAAAAACTCAAGGAAGTTGAGTTGGGAATGGAAGATCCATTTGTGAACCAGAACAAGGTGAAATTCTGGGAGAAAGTGAAGATGAATACTTGAAGGCTGAAACTTCAAGTGAGGCCAAAGGGTCACATGGCTTTAAAACTGACAATTTGTGTATGTTTATAGGTAAGGCATCTAAGGAAGGACAATTTGCTAATATTTTCATGAAGAAGAAAGAAGACCAACAGAATCTAAATTCTGTTTTGGAAGAAGATGAGATAGATAGATCTCATATGCAGTTGGAGAAAGATATCAAGAAACCAAGTGAAGAGCTTGAGGAAATTGAAGAGGAGACCATCGAAGAATTTCTGAATCATATGAAAGATTCAGAACAACAAGGAGATATGATGGTTGAACCATCAAGTGAGACCACATAGTATTATGTTTTTAAAACTGATAGTTTGTGTATGATGACAGATATTGCAGGAGAAAAGCAACCTTTTGAAGATATCTTAAGAGGTAATGAATATATAGAAGCAAAAGGTGACCGAGAAAGCTTTTCAAAAGAGAAGGAATTTGACTGCATAAAAAAGAAAAAGTCTATGGTTGAGTCTGTAGAAGCTGTCATGGAGATGAAGAATCAGGATCTTATTCTGATGAAGAATGAAGGAATACTGTATCAGAAAGATAATCAAATGAGTTTGATTGATGTTAGTGATAAAAATCAAATGCAGGATAATGATAATGCAGATGATGAGACCATGATAGTTCTTGGAGAAGGTAAACAGTAAGAGACTGAAGGCAAGCTTGAAGAAGAAGCTATGTTAGCTAAAAACATAGTAAAGGATCATTAGTTCATCATGATGATAGGCGCAATGGAAATAACCATGGAAGTTGTTGATACAATCAACGGAGAAGGACATCTACTGAAAGATGTTAAGGAAGAATTCTATGAAAAAGACATAGTAGAGGGAGAAAGAACACTAGTAAAAGAGTGTTTTGTAGAGGATGAACAATTTGTTGAAACTATCTAAACTATAAGGAAGTATCTTTTAGAAGATAAAAACTCTAAAGTAAAGGAGGATTAATAATGTCTCTTAAATAAGAGAAGCAATGATTTATTGCAGCATAAGGAATATAAAAATGCATGGATGTGTGAATATGTGACAACATAGGAACAAGTTCTTGTGGAAGAAGAAGATGAAGTTCACTATGAAGAGTTGATATGTGGGTCAACAATTGAGACTTTTGAGCCTTATGTTGATGCCTCAAAAATCGCTGCAACAACATTAGGGGATAACCACCCGGTTCGGACCTTAAAGCAGCTCCTTTTCCGTTTTGATTAGTGGCTCTGACTAGTTTAACTAGGTCAAGTTATCTTTTCCCTATTGCTATTGGTTTATGATGTATCTTTAACTGCCAATAGACAGGGATATCAAATCACTTCTTCTTGCTGATCAGACAAGAGAATAACCCTTAAGCTGATTTGGGTCCAGTGTAGCCACAACTAAAATTTTGCCTCTTTGAGAAGAGGACTTAAAAGAATGTGGAAATTACTCTGAATGCAAACTTAATCTATAATGCAAGAAAAATAAACTAATCTTAATCCTCTCTTAACTAGGCAGATATAGATCTAACCCAACCAAGAGCAAGATATTTAAAGTATTGAGATTTTAAATATGTCTTCTTTATAATGAATATCAAGTTAATGAAGTAGTTCAATTAACTAACATTATGGATACCAAAACACATCCTATTGAGACCTCTTAACTGAAATAATAAACAAACAACACTCAGGAAGTAGCTCACAAAAATGATATTGATTATCAAATCAATAAATCCAATAATTAAACAGTAATATGTGGAAACAGTTCACAACACATTACCATTCAATAAATTAGTTTTATAAGACAGATTTATGAGTAAATAGTTACTCAGAAATCAGAAATTAATTCATAAGAACAGAGATACATAATAACAATATTGAGACAAATTACCCATATTGACAAAAGTGCACAAACATGAATAAAATGACACAAAAATGAAACTGATATTTGAAACAATAGTATTAAAAATATCAATTTATTGCATCCATTTCTCTGTCCCTGGTCTCCAACGACTCTTTACATTTCTTGAACTTCTGCCTTCAAAACTAAAGCCACAATAGTGCAAACTTTGCCCATCACGCATAATTCAAGATACAAAGGAAAAATCCTCAGTAATCCCCAGATCTAAGATTTTCTCTCCTCTCTCCTACAACTCTAAATTCCTATTATAGAAGTGCGTTAGAAGTCCAAAATTGCAAAGGAGAGCAGCCCCTTATTACATTTTGTAATCTATTATTTATAATATTTGCAAAGGAATTCTTGAGAGAAAAGTTTGTTGAAGGTAAATCTGTCAAATCCAATTTTATTTGCTCAAAAATTCTAATCTTCAATTGTTGGGGTATTCTCATTAATTGAGATCCTTTTTTCCATATTTCTTCCATTGTTTTCCTGCAAAAATAAATCAAAATAAATTAAGATGCAATTAATAAAATCAAAATATCATTTCTGGTATTTAAAACAAATCCAATCAAATTCTATTTAAATAAATAATTGAAAATAAAATATAAGCTCTCTATTGATGCCTGGTATGGTTTAATTGGCCATGGGTATTATTGACGAATGGATCTGCAATTAGAAAAGACTTGGACAAATGAAAACACAGAAAATAAATCAGAAAATTGATTTTGTTTTAGAAATTCAAAGCTTGATTTTCTGCATGATTTTTGACCCAATTAATGACCAAATCTATTAGTGAAACCTCTTCAGAAATGTTCTCCTTGATTTTATCTTTCCAACGAGCCGTCATGGGCCTCATTTTGGCCAAGTAAAATTCAGTCTATGAGCTTCCAAAGTTGATGAGTCAAATCTGGCATAAATCTGGAATTTTTGTTGCTGGGCTAAAAATCAGAATTTTTAATTAAAAATCTAATCCTAAATTATACTCTAATTATCTAATAATTAGTTCTAATTTAATTATATCGGTGAGAGGGGGTATGGAATGAGATGTGCTAATTAAAACCTCTCATTCGATCCAAAGCCCCGATGCGATCAATTTTTTATTATTTTTTATTATATATATTTTATGTATTAAAAATTAAATCAATTATATTTAATATATTAATAAATTTAAAATTTAATATTAAATATTAATTTTTTTTATTTTGGTTTTATTTTAATGAATTTTAGTTTCTAAACTATAACCACTTGGAAAATAAAATAAACTATAGCCATTTCAAAATTCTAGATTTTCCAGATTAGTAATCAATTTTGAAATTGGAGTAAATTACTAAAATCTCGATACTTCATTATTTGGCTGAAAAATGAAAATATTAGTAATAACTAACTAGGGGTTAAGATTTAAAATAAATGCATTATTCAACTAATTTATTTACAAAATGCAATATTGTACATTGTTTTTGCACTTTTAACCCAGGCTAGATAAATGACGAGACTTCAAAGGAGTAGCATTTTCAAACCAGTTGACCAAATGAGGTGAAACAAATGTCAATGGGAAGCTTATAAAAATCGATTCTAACAATGCAATCACAGGTGAAACAAATGTCAATGGGAGCTTATAAAAATCGATTGTAACAATGCAATCAAAACAAGACTCCAAAGAAAATGAAAAATTAACAAAAGCACAGGATAATCAACTAAATAAAAATCCTAAAAGGTGTTTAGCCAAAATATTTATAGAAATGGTCCCCATTATTTGAAGTGAACAAACCAATAATGGGGGGGGGGGTTGTGTTTTTACCTCAGCACCTTATGATTTCCAAACTAATAATTTTTGTATAAATGTAGGAAACATAAGTGGTGATGAAACACTTGAAAAGTATCACAGGGAACTTGCATTGTTGGAATATTTGATAGAAAATTTGGAGTATGACAGTATGATTGCAAAAGAAGAAGTTCAGTATGGTGGACAAGGGCAAGAAGGCATCATTAGGACAGATGGTGTGGAAGAGAGACTAATAGGTAATCTCATGAATTCTTTTGAGAATTCGGAACAACATATTGATGTGCTCACAGAGGAGAAAGAAACATTGTAGCAAACTGAATTGTTGCCAAAGCAAGATAAGGCACAACAACCTTGTGTTTTTTTCTTAACAAGTGTTTTGTGAGTACAGGTTTTGTTGCAATTGATGGAGAAGATTTGGCACAAGTGAACAACCAAATAAAGGGGAAAGAAAATAATTCTATAAAAGAATCCAATCCATGGAACGAAGATGTTAAATTGCTGGAGAGAGTGTTGAACAGTCATGACTTAGTCATGAAAGAGAATAAAAATGATAGGGAGGCAGCAAATAAAGCAAGAGTCAACATCGCAAGAAAAGCAAGAGTTAGAATAAGAGTCATAGCAAGTGTTGAAGCAAAAGCAAGCAAACTAAAAGTTGGAACAAGAAAAATAGAAGTCAACAAGTAACCAAAGCAAAAGTTGAAGTAAATAAAACCATCAACAGATTGAAGAACTAGTGGACATCAACAACCTGAAGAAAAAAGGAGGCAAAAATACAAACCAGAAAATTGACCAGTCCAAAGATGTACTAGAAATAGAAATTGAAGAAATGTGGTAGTTGATGATGAAGCAAACCAAATGGAGGAAGATGGTAGCAGCAGGAAGCAATATCAATTAGAACTTGAACCTGATTGACAAGAATAAGAAAATGGAACAAAAGACAGTAGAAGTACAGTAGACAGTAGCAACAAGGGAACAAAGCATGCGGACTGTTACAAAACAAAATGTGGTATCCACGAAGACAAAGACCAAAAGACACATGATCAGGAGATCATAAATACTTTCTACTTCGGAAGTCTGATGTAGGAGCATCTAACCCCCCAATCAAACAAAGGAATCCAAAGCACGCATGGACAATTGAGCTAAACAAGGGGACTTTATGTTTAAAACAGAGCTTAAATGATGGAATGGATAAGTCTCTAGAAGACTTAATTAATTGTAATCAACCATATGTATTCTATAGCAAGCTTTAGGGCTTTAGTTGAGATATTTGAGGAAAGGATGTGATCGGATCCTTTAAAGTGATCCGATCCAATGTTTCCATATAAATATGTGTGATGAACCAACGTGTTCTATAAATATATGTAAGCCTATGGGCAGGAAAAGAAGAAGAGAGGCCACGAATAGTTGAGGATCAAGCCTGTATAAGAGACAGAGAGTCCTAGTTTGTAATCATTATGTATTTTTGTAAATTCAAAGTTTGGTTTTGACCCTGGAGAAGTGTATTCCGAGTGTTGAAATTGTTATAAATTGGAATTCTGCAATAATTGTATGCATGTAAAGTCAGTGGTGAAGCACAGAGAGGAAAAAGATTCAGAAAATTCATAAGTGACCATTGAATCCAGTTGAAACATCAGAGCGGCAATCTAGAGAGGAAGAGAAGTTGAGAGCTCGAGAAGTTGAGTTCAGAAGAGTAGTCAAGCGGCGGAAACAGAAGACTTGGAACCTTTGAAGAAACCCTTAGAGGAGAAGCTAAACCATGGGAAACTGAAGACTTAGTGGAAAAAAACTAAGTAAAAAGAAGAGCGATGCAGTAAGTTATTAAGTGCATAGGAGCCATTTGATCACATGGATCAACGGTCCAGATGATTTTGCTAAAGAGGAAGGGAAAACATTGCATCAACGAAATTCTTTATGGAGATTAAGTCACGCAACCCAAAATCCATTTTACACTGAAAATTAGTGAATATTATAGGGGTCATTTATAGCCACGTGAAATATTATAGGGGTCATTTATAGCCTTATCGGGTTCGGAGAACTAATCGGATCAGCGGTTTGAAGAAGTCAAGGCCCAGTGTAAAGGAACGTCGATATGCGATTAACACATATGTGTTCAAAGTAAGCTCAATTAATCTAGTTCATTTTGTTTAAACACCTCTATTATTGAGAGATCACAAGTTCTATTCTCTAAAAACTCTTTGAAAAATCATCATCATCATCATCATATTTCAAAACATTCTATTAACATTGAATATCTATGTTTAACTTTAAAGAAATTACAGTCTACGAAGCAAAAAATATATTAATATATTAAAACACTTGCACATTAATTTTTACATTAAAGAAACTATGTTTGCCCATTAAAAATTATATTATTATATTAATACATTTATTGAAACATGTGTAAGTTTCCAAAAATTAGCATTAAAGACATTGATATTTCGAAATGTTTGAATGTTTAAATTTACAGTCAAATTACATTGATTGAAATGTTTACATTTAAGTCAGCAAAATAAAGATTGAAACGTGACATGTTACCATGTAGAATCTGATGTATAGGAGAATAAAACAATAAAATGCTCAATGAGCAAGTATTTTGCAGTATGGTCATGTTTATAGCGTTCACGTTTATGGTACTATCTACAATATGATATGTGAAGAAAGTAAAGCCAAGAAATGGTTGAGAGCCGAAGTTTAGCAACATTTAGAGAATGATAATGTGTACAATAGCATTCACGTCACGTCGAAGGTTTCAATTTACCATGTCCAAATTTCATTCCCACGTCATGGAAATGAGTGTATTGGAAAGTCCAGAGTCTCCGAAGCTCAAGTTGGTATCATATTCCAATGTTTTAGATGATGCACCAGGAACTGCAAGTGCCAGTCTAAATTGCCGCCCATCACTCTTCTTTGACTTGAGAAGAACAGAAGGACCAAAGTAACTGTATGGAATCAGTTTGCAGAAACCTCCTCTGCACCCTCTTGCCATCAGGGAAACAGACACCTAACATACAGAAGTTGACACCTTGTGGCACCTCTGGGAGAGCTGGGTACTCTCGTTTCACTGCAGCTTTTTGTTGATTATCTCCATTGATTGCCTCTACTGCTTTTTGTTGATTATCTTCATTAATTGCCAAAGAAGCAAACTCAGCTAAAACGTATTTCCCTTGTACTATTTGTTCATGTGCAATATTATTATTAACATTTGATGTCACTGTTCTCCTGCGATGGCTGAATTCCTTGGGGGCCTTATCCATATAAGGTATCAAATCCTGTAACAATTGTTGTGGATCGATGGTTCCTGTCCAAGCTTTCATTTTTTGTCCAGTGATAGAATCAATAACGAGTGTTGACGGCATCTCACTCAAATGATAATAGGTGCACACCTTTCGCACTTCTTCATGGTCGTCATAAATTTGCCAGAAAATGAAAAATGCACTAACAGTCTCCCTCACACCTTCGTTGGCCCACGTGTCTCTATTAAGAATATAAGAGCTGAACTCTTTTGGGGATTGTATATTTGCAATGACCCATTTTCCTTGGCCTGCAGCTTCCACCTTTGCCTGCTCAAAACTGCCTTTGAACATCAATTCGAATGGTGGGCGATACAGTGCTTCCAATTTATCATTGCCTTTATCCCAGAAAGCCCAGGAAGAATTAGGTTGAGTGGATTCTTGATCTCTTCTTCGTATATACTCATCATCGTATAATGCTTCCCTCTTAACTGGTAGTGGTGGGCGTACAAAATCTGTATGGTCACTGTACTCAGGGCTTTGCCCTTCCACTACTAGGGCTTGGCAATTCATGATTATCAGACTGAGCATAGAATAACTATGTGTATTAAATATATCGTTTAAAAACGAGATTAGAGCTCACGACCAAACGTCGGCTTAATTAAGTTTTTAAGAAGTGAGGGATAAGTGAGGGCTTTGCCCGTTGCTACGAAACCTTCATGACGCCGCGAGGCTTTGAGCTTGGAAGACGTCTTCTGGCTCACACTCGCATTCACATTCACAGTTGAAGACGTGTTGTTGATCTTATATGGTTAATCATTCATGTGTAATTGCAAATCATTCATGTGTAATTGCAAATCTAACATCAAAATCAATATCAATATCAATATATAACCTGTAAAATTTGGAAATAATTATATGACATTGAGATGAATGGTTTTTTTTAAAATATTTTCATTAAAAGTTATGATCTAGAACTTATGGGTTATAATATGTCATCTTTTTGTAGAATAAAAGAAGATAAGATTTATGTAAAATAAAAATAAACATTGCATCTATTATCTTTTTTGCAAAAGATTGTAAATATAT
>APFE030012622.1:0-96470 GCA_000404065.3 Pinus taeda
CAAAAATATATAAATGTGAAGATGAGCGCTGTCCTCAACTTCAAACTTCAGAGCATCTGGCTGCTGTGGAAATCATGCATCTTAAACATATAATTATTTTGCAAAACAAAATTGATCTTATCCAGGAGAGTGTAGCTATCAACCAGCATGAGGCAGATCTTCCAAAGAATGACAAATTTCAATATACATATTTTTCACACAAAATTAACAGTTTTGATACGGCACCAAAGAAGATTCTTGCATCAGATTCTTGTCTTCGTCCTGACCGTAGTGCACTAGAGATGGGAGATCTGTCGAAGGCTGGAGCTGAAAAATCCAATCTTGAGGAAAGAAAACGGGCAGAAAGATTAGAATCATAGCAGAATCCATCGAAATCAGTTCATATTTCGGTCAACTATTCACATATCAGAAGATTGAAAATATGGGTAGAGCGCATATATCTCTCTTGCAAACGGCAAAAAGATTAAAATCATAGTAGAATCCACCGAAATCAGTTTATTGAAAATCGCGAATCAGTCATTTCTCACGTCTGCGAAAAGCCGCACCCAGCTTAGGAAGAACACAACAAAAGTACACTGAAGGCTTACAACAGCATTCACTGATATGTCTCGACAGAAAAAGTAAAGATTACACAAGTATAAATCAAATGTAACGTAAAGTCAATGCTCATGGTTCCATCTCTAATACAAAGGACCAGGCCCTTTCTCTTTTCCCCGTTGAGAAACGAGTAACGGATCGCCAGCGGGTCAGAAGAGATTGTAAGGGATGGTGTCGAGAGGATGGATGAGATTTTTTTGAAACAACTTACGTAGTGTAACTGTTTTGATTTGAGATACAAATTATATACTTTCAGTAGCCCAGCGATGGAGAAAGCGCGGGGAAAACTCCTCCACAAATGATCAATACTCCAGTACCATGTCACTGATTTTTGAACCAAAAGAATGACAAATTTCAACCTCCAGTTCCAGTGAATTCATAAAAGAATATAACCAGAAGAGCTTGAAGAATTTACGGCTCTGTACTAGCCCAGAACTGATCCGTTTGCCTGATGCTTTTGGACTGCTGACTCAGTTAATTGAGTTGAAGTTATTCAATTGTGGCATACAATACCTGCCACGAGATATTTTGAAGATGAATAATCTCGAAATTTTAGAGATAGACCAGTGTCCGGTAAGGGAACTGCCATTTCAAACGATGAAAGAAGAAGTGGGAGGCTTGATTCTTCTGAAGCAGTTACATTTGTTACGCTCTGATATATCCACGGTATCTTTTCCTGTGAATGTTTGTCCCAACCTTCGACATCTCATGATGGACTCTTGTAAGAATATGGTGGAAGTCAGAGACTTGCCTACAACACTAAAGTCACTCTTCTTACTTCACTGTAATGAATTGAGGCAAATAAGAGGGTTCCAGCTTGAAAAACTTCAGCATCTGGACATCAATGGCTGTCACAAAATAGAGGAGCTACCAAATATTGAAATGCTTGGTAGCACACCGAGTAATTCGGGAAGAACCGTACCTTCTCTTTGCTGCTACAAGTGTGGAATGGATGGTCATCTAAGGCAGAGGAAGCAGGTCAATCGCCATCCAACGGCGATACCCAAAATGGAAAAGATGATAATTCCCAAGAAAACGATGCCGCACAGGAGCAGAAGAACAACGTTGCTTCCAGAGACACTTCCAGTCCTGGGAAAATCTTTATTGGTGGTCTATCATAGGAAACGACATCAGCGAATTTCACCAAGTATTTCAACAAGTATGGAGAACTTACAAACTCTTGTCATAATGAAAGACCGCGCCACAGGCAACCCTTATTATTGACAAATAGTTTTTCATAAAACCCTTTCAGACCAAAGCAGACCTGTGAAATAAATCTCTAAACATTCTACAACATACCCACGCACTGAAAAAGCAAGAAATATAACTGGCAGTTTTCAGGAGACAATTGATCTTTCGCCCCTCTGATATTTTCAGATTTTTCTGGAATCCATTCACTGTTTTCTTTGAGTATCTGAGTCGTATGATTCTTCTTCAATGGCACGTTGTCTACCAAATATGTAGAAACCAATTGCAGAGCCTTAATTACTGTCAGGCGTTAAACAGTACATACCAGCGTTTCAATAATTTTAAACAGCGTTTTCCTTCAGGCAGTGTTACAATGTCAAACTCCAGCATTTAGGCTCGTGGTGCTCTGATACAGACAGCGTTGTGGCCATGTCAGGTAGTGTTACCATTTCTCCTTCAGGCGTTCAAGGCAGGCAGTGGGCAGAGGAGCAGAAGGCAGGGATGTCAGATTATGAGACAGAGAGCAGAACAGCGTCGGACGGACAGAGGCAGAGCAACGCTCAAATGTTTCAATGTCAGGTCAGGATGACAGCGCAACACAGAGAAACAGATGTGCAGTGCGGCAGAGGTCAGGTAACGCAGAACCATATATAGAGACCACAAAAACAAGTGGCTCAAATTGGAGTAGGACCAGCAATCGCCTGCTCTGATACGATGTTAAACACACATGGGGAGCGAGAAAGATGTAAAAGATAAAACATGCAATTCGATTTTTATTCACAAATGATACATATTTATAGTACATGTGGTGACCGTTGGGATTCACATCCCAAGGTCCCTTGGACTGCTTTTGTCCATTCAACTTCCACACTAACCCATTTAGGATTAGGTTTCCAACAATAACTAACTTCCCTCTTCTTCCTTATTCCCTAAATCACTCACTAACTTCCCCTAAAGAGGTCAAGATCTGCTTGATACCTCTCAGATTCATCATTCTTCATATTAGTAGCCTTGGTAAAGGTCTACTTCACTCAAGGAATGCTCATACTTCCTCTATAAGTCCTATTTCCCCTTTTATAGCCTAAGAGTTATACACTTAGCGCTTTCTTGTCACCATTCATATTTACTACTAACTCTAAATATGTAACTCCCTATCTATCTCCCCTTCCCTACTAAAACTATGTTAATTATTCTGCTATATACTTATCCCCTTCCCTTGGTTGAAATATAACCATAAGTACACTTGGGAATTGCTAAGTTTATTTGAAACTCAGCAAGAACCCTCATTTCCCCCTCAAACCATCTTCTCATGCATTTCGGACTCCTTCTGATGCACAAAACCCTTCATCACTCTGTAAATCCTTCCTCTAATGCTTTTTGACTCCTTCACAAAGCATAAAATCCCCCTATCAAAGCACATAAAATCCTCCCAAGTGCCTTTGAAATCCTTCCAAGGCATGAAAAATCTGTTTTTGGGCTATCGGACCCCTTCCCATGCCTTGAAACCCCTTCAAAAATCAAAAAGTTCTACTACCGATCATAAAATCCTCATCACTTACCTTGGACCTTGCTTCGATTGCAAAAAGGTTCTATTGGACCCCCTCCGATGCGATATCGCAATCGGGAGGGGAGTCATGTATCAAAATAGCGCATAAAGTGTGCCCCCGATTGGTTTGGCCAACATCGATTTCGCCGATCGGCATATCGCTATGACAAAACAAAGCATGCGCGCTGCCGATATGGTCATCGTCGATGTTCTGTTGCCGATCGCATATCGACGATCGGTGTTTCATATGAATCCATGCCATATATATATGTAGGCCCCGTCCCTTATCCTTCCACCGCCTTCTCCGTTCTACCATCCATACGATTGCTCGCGCCCTAGATCTACAGAGGGCGGGTCTGTTCCCTTCCAAACCTGTTGATGATTAGTGTCGGGGGATGGGAGTTTTTCCGCTGCCACGTCACCCCCTGTACGGGTCCCACCGCTGACGTCATCCGCTGAAATAAAAGCGTGCAAAGGTGAAATCGCTGCTTAGGAAGCCCAGATTCAAAATCTGGGGAATCTTTTCTTTAGCAGTCAGTTTTTGCCTTGAAAGGGCAGAAAAGGGGCGATTTAGCATTTTAAAAGAGTATCAGAAGTAGAAAGAAGCCAAAACTCATGGAAAATTATATTAGTGTTGCGGCAAAGTGTATTAGTATTGCAGCAAAGTGTATCAGTGTTGCAGCAAAGTGTGTCAGCGAACATTTTCTCAGTGCTCAAAGCTGATAAAACATTAAAGAGCCCCCAGCAAGTCAAAGAAACAGTAAAAGCCATTTAAAGCCTCTCAAATCACAGTTACTGTGCATCAAAGTCACATGAGATCAGTGGACCAAAGCGCAAAACACATTTACTGCAGAAGCATTGTATCAAGCCACCAAGGACACCATATTAGCTCATTTTGATTCAGTTGCATCTGGCGCAGCTCAATAGATATTTACTTGCATTTAATTTTGGCACAAGTTTAGGTTTAAACAGTTTTTCCCGCAGACCTTTTTAGGTCAGCTATAATAAATACTCTTAGATATTTTCACTATAAAAACACCCCTGAAAAACGGAATAGGGTGGTGGTTAGTTGGTTGATCCGATCCAGGAGAGACTCGCACTGCATATCTGATATGTTCTATAATCAAAGACTGCTGAAAGGATTGGAGAAATGACTGTTGGCTGTGTATAAATGGTTGAAGTGTGACTGTGGAATTCTTGTGCTCCTACATGGAACAACAAGTGTTTATTCATTATATTTCATTATATATGTTTAAACCTCTATCATATGATTGTCTAAATAACAGGAAAAATGAATAGCCTAAACTTTGCTTAATTGCACTCTATGCTCAATTTCTGTTGTTTCTATATGTTTTCCTCTGAATTAGATATAAATGTGAATTCTTTTTGGCTCATATTTTCCCTAATTCACCCATGTATGACAGTTATCCAGGGATTCTTCACTGCCCCTAGATAGAGCTCATTCTCTTTCCCTCTGTTAGGCCGAGTGAGAGATTCTTAATTGCCTCTCATTCCTTATATTTCATTTCATCTCCTTTAGCTTGAAGATTGTTTTATGTGTAGCTACCTTGCTCCATTTTCCTCTTGTGACCAAGAAAACGCACCAGTAGTCCTACTCCTTGACTCCATGCCCAATGGTTTGAACTTATCACACTATGCTTGCCTCTCTATTTGAAGGCATCATCCTCCCTACCACCAAACAACAAAACCCTTTAAACCCAATAGTTAGCCTAAAATCATCTTCAACAAAATATTTAAGAGAGAGCCCTCTCTGATTGCAAGTAGGCTAGAACCTACAGTCTAAAGATTGGTTTGTGGTTACCTCGTCCGTATCCCTTCAAGAGCTTAGGGACAACCTGAGTGATAACATAATGGCGACTCCACTGGGGAATTCCTTAGATAATCTCACAAATCCAGTCCGAAGCTCCGTTGAGGAAGAATCTAAACTTTAAAAAAGTTTCTGTTCAACCTATATTGTTAGAAAAAATCCCCAAAAAACAAGCTAAAAGTTGGCTCCCAAAAAGCATTCGCATTATGCAAGATCAAATCCAGACCCAAATCGCCTAGTTGTTTTTGAAAATCCCAATCTAATCCCTAAGATCCTTAGAAAACAAGAGCAGCAAGAAGATTTTGCTGAAACCATTCCTGAAGCAGTTCAGCCAAGCTCTGTTCCAACCCCTATCAAAGTTTTATTTCGTTCAAACCCTACTTCCCCTTGTTCATCATCTTTTTCTCCAAGAACCGTTTCCACACCTCCATTCACTCCACATACCACCACTCTTATTATCCTGGTTGTTCCAGTTGTCCTGCTTATCACTGTTGTTCCACTTATCCCTACTAATATGGCTAACAGATATGCACCTTTACAGCTGCCTGCTAATCCCGTGGCTATGCCTCAGGATTACCAGACTAAAATAACTTATTTTGATGGCACAAGTGCCTACACACCCCTTCAACATACAAAGAAAATACAGGACTACTTTGAGAGTTATGAGATGGACGATGATAGTGTGAGAATGAAGATTTTGTCCAAAATTTTACAGGTGATGTCAGGACCTAGTTTAGAGCACTTCCATCCAATTCCATAGCAGACCGAGACACCTTATACCAGTCATTTATCAACAGATGGGAGAAAAAGAAAGATCCCTTGCATATTTTATCTGAATATGACACTATTAAAAGAGGCCCTCAGGAGACTGTTTTGGACTAATCTGCACGATTTAATAATGTTTATAATACAATACCACAGAACTTAAGACCTCCACCTGATCTTGCTTTGTACAAGTTCCCTGATGGTTTTGATCCCGATATGGCTTATCAGTTAAGGGAAAGAGCCCCTCAAAGCCTTGCAGAAATGCAAAATGTTGCTGTTAGTGTGGAGGCAAACCTGATTGCCAAAAGAAACAGAGCTAGAACCGAGAGAAGAACTACCTTTAAGGAAGAAACCTCAGCCTTAGATCAGAAACTAGATGCTATTATCAGTGGCATGCACAGGCTAGGAGATAGAGTGGAAAGTGTTGAGAGGAACTCTTCATGGAAAGGACAACAGCCTAACACCATAAGGAACCCAAATTTCAGGAAAGCTCAGAACACAAATGCTACCAGATCTAGCCCAGACCGTGATATAAGACCTCCTTTCCAAGAAAACTACACAAAGGCATCCACTTCTAGTGAGCCCACAGAAGAGACTCACATGAACTTGATAGATTCGAAGAATGAGCAACAGATTTTTCTCACTCAAGAAGATCAAGACTACCATGATATAAATCAATTTCAGACTAAGTTTGGGGAGTCTTTTGATTTTAAACAAGGCTATGATTCTGCTGTGTATGAGGTCCACAAACAACATAAGCTGAGAACAAGAACCATAGATATCCCCGCACCTAGAAAGACAAAAGAAAGCAAATAGCCCAACAAGATTAAAGGCAAGGTGGTCATAACAGAACCAACTGATATTTATGTCCCAAATCCGCACCAAGTGACTGTAGAGGACATAACAGAAATATAGCCTCCTACTGATCAGCCTCTACCTCCTTCTTCCTCGAAAGAAAATTTGAACAACAATCCTAAAAATCTTCCCAAAACAGAAATACCACAAACTGTCATTCACCATAATGCAGATAATCAAAAGGAAAACACATAAAGTATTCTTGAAAAGGAGAAATCTGCTACTGCTAATGTAAAGATTCCATTGGAGAAACCATTTAATTTAGAAGCAGATATTGGAAAACTTAAGATATCCATTCCCCTCTCAAAACTTGCCAAGCATGATGTTTATAGGCAACAAATTTAGAGGTCACTTCAAATGCCAGAGATCAAGGATGATGTGAATATTTTAGATGATACCCCTGAGTTTTTGTTTGGTCCAGAAGTTAATGGAAAATCAACATATGGATCTGTTCCACCCTTTTATGTCAGTCTGCACATACATGACAAAATCTTGCATAATGTTATGTTTGACTCAGGTGCCTCGCACAATCTTATGCCAAAAGCTGTAATGGAAAAGCTAAACCTTGATGTCACAAGACACTACAAAGATCTATACTCCTTTGACTCAAGTCAGGTCAAGTGTTTAGGCTTAATCAAATACCTTTGCGTGTCTTTAGTCCAATTTACCAACAAAACAATCCTAATGGATGTAGTAGTTGCTGACATTCCAACAAAATATGGCATGCTCCTATCAAGATCATGGGGAGAAAAACTCCAAGGATCCCTCCAACTTGACCTCTCTTATGCCACTATATCTGTCTTTGGACAACCAAAGAGACCGTATAGAGAAATGCTCATGAAATATGTGGTAAGTAGTGAGGAAAAGCCCCATAATTTCCCAATTTACTCAATCCATTCTGATATGGATTCACTTATTCTTTTTAATGATGACACCAATCCTCCAATTAATGAGAAGCCTTTATCTTTAGAGCCAGAGACATGCATAAATGAAGAATCGTTTGCCCATGCCCATGACATGGTCACAACAATTAAGGCAACCAGCAAACAAAAAGCACCTCCTCAAACAGAAATTTTAACTCTGTCCAATCCTAAAATAACTGAAACCCTTAATATAAACCAAAAGCAAGAAATCACATGGTATTTAGAGTTTGATGGTTTTTTCAACAAGTTAGGAGCAGGGGCAGGTGTATGGATTCACAGTACATATGAAAATCATGCAGAAGGCCATGCCTACAGACTAAATTTCAGATGTACCAACAACATGGCCGAATATGAGGCGCTCCTCTTAGGCCTAAAATTACTCTAAGTACTAGGAGCCGCAAAAGTGTCTATTCTAGGTGACTCCAATTTAATCATACAACAAATGAAAGGTAACTTTGTTACTAATGACAATCGAATGAGGGCCTATAGGGCTGATGCCACAGAAATACTTAATACCTTCACTAAATCCGAGCTTGCCAAGATTTCTAGAAACCATAACATGCATGCACACAGCGTAGCTACTTTTGCTAGCACATGCAAGATTCCCTTTGAGCCAAATCACCATTTTACTGCTGAGATAAAACATAGGCCCGTTGTTCCTAACAATATTAAAGACTGGAAAATATTTGAAAATGATGCCCAGATTAACAATTTCCTCACTCCTGAGGGCGAGTTTTCAAATGTAAACATTGACATAGAGGCCATGAACGATTCCCAGCAACAAACAAATGAAAATAAGCAGGTACTAAAAACTGCAACAGCAAAACAAATCCTTAACCCAACTGTTTTTTATAATGCAAACATAGAAGAGCTTAAACAAATGCATTTAGATGATACAGCCAAAACAGAGGCCGAGTTCATTGATATAAAGAATAAATTTTTGTCTGCTAGCATTACTCCATTAGAAGACATGTTTGATGATAATGATGTGCCCAAAAGGCCAAAAATAGAGCCTTTAGGTGCTGCTATAGAAGAACACAACATAGTGACAACAGAAAAGCCCAAAATGATTAAATTGTCCAAAAATCTGCCCCCTGATCAAAAACCAAAGTATGTGGATTTATTCAAAGAGTTCCAAGATGTATTTGCGTGGAGTTATGAGGACTTGAAGTCCTATGACACCTCAGTGATTCAACATACCATCCCCTTAAAACCAAATCAAAAACCATTCAAGCAGAAACTTAGAAGAATAAACCTTATGCTTCTTCCCCTCATTGAAAAGGAAGTGAAGAAAATGTTTGAAGCAGGTACCATAACACCCATCAGATTTTCTGAATGGGTATCCAATCTGGTTCCTACAAGAAAACATCAGGTGAGATCAGACTGTGTGTAGACCTAAGAAACTTAAATCAAGTCTCTCTAAAAGACCACTATCATTTGCAAAAAATGGACCACATCTTGCAAAGAGTAGTGGGGTCATCTAGAATTTCTTTACTTGATGGCTTTTCAGGTTTCAATCAAATACTTGTTCACCCAGATGACCAAGACAAGACAGCATTTACCACACCATGGGGAAAATTTAAGTATGTTAAAATGCCTTTCGGGCTAAGGAACATTGGTGCCACATTCCAAAGGGCAATGGATATTGCATTTGCCAAGGAAATACATGATTTCCTTGTTGTTTACCTTGATGACTTAACCCCTTTTTCTAAATCTGATCAAGAGCACCTCAAACACTTAAGGAAAATCTTCATAACATGTAGTAAATATGGAATTTCCTTGAACCCCAAGAAGTCCTTGTTTGGCCTTGAGGAAGGTAAGTTGTTAGGCCACATCATTTCAAAAGACGGTATTAGAATTGATCCGGAAAGGATCCAAGCCATCCTCCAAATTCCCTACTCAAGAAACATAAAAGAGTTGCAACCATTCCTTGGAAAGATCAATTTCCTAAGGAGATTTATCCCAAATTTAGCCGAACTCATAAGACTGTTAAGCAACATGTTAAAAAAGGATGTTAAGGTAAAATGGTCCCTTGAAACCAAACAAGCTTTTGAGAGTATCAGAGTTGCCTTGACTCAAACGCCTGTCCTCACAAGTCCGCAGTTTGATAAGGATTTTATCATCTTTTCCTTTGCTTCAGATCACACGATAACTATTGTCCTTTTGCAAAAGGATGACCAGGGAAATGAGAAGCCAATTGCTTTCTTCAGCCGAGCCTTAAGAGATGTGCCCTTGAAGTATCAAATTATGGAGAAGCGGGCCTATGCCCTTGTCAAGGCTATCAAAGACTTCAGAGTTTATATTTTATATTCACATGTGATTGCCTATGTCCCAAACTCTATTGTAAAAGACATATTAACTCAAGAAGGACTAGAAGGCAAAAGAGGCAAGTGGATTGCCAGTATTCTTGAATATGAAATTGAAATAAAACCCACCAAGCTGATAAATGGACAAGGTTTAGCCAAACTAATGTTCGAAACGAATCTTCAAGCCTTAGACATCTACCAACTGGACAATGAACAGGAGCTGGTGACTCCACAAATCAGTGAAACCTTTTTACAATCCCCATGGTATGCTGATATTTGCTATGTTTTGTTAAACCTGTGTGCTCCCCCAGGGTTGTCCATAACCAAAAAGAGATTTCTAAAGATGAAAGCATCAAAGTTTTGTGTCTTAGATGGTGCCCTAGTTTGGAAAAATCATGAAGGTATTTTGCTTAACTGCTTAACTTTGAATGAAACTAACAGCATCATGAAAGAGTTCCATGTAGGGGACTGTGGAGGACATCTATATTGGAAGTCCAATGCTGACAAGATTTTAAGGGCTGGTTATTATTGGCCCTCTCTATTTGCAGATGTTAAGAAATTTGTTGTTTCATGTCACAAATGCCAAATCTTTGAAGGAAAAAGAAAACTATTGCCTTTTCCCCTTAAGCCCATCTCAACCGAAAATCCTTTTCAACAATGGGGTCTTGACTTCATAGGTGAAATCCATCCCTCCTATTCAGGCTAGCACAAGTGGATTTTGACAGCCACCGACTATTTCACCAAGTGGATTGAAGCTATCCCATGTAGGGAAGCCAATGACTCCACTATCATCCAGTTCCTTGAGGGCAATATCCTTTCCAGATTTGGCTACCCTGACAAGATCATCACTGACAACATTGTTGCCTTCAAATACAAAAATATGATCAACTTCTGCCATAAATTTCATATTACCTTGGGCCACTCTACAGCCTACTACCCTCAAGGTAATGGCTTGGCCGAATCATCCAATAAAAGCCTCATCAACATCATAAAGAAAGTGCTGGAGGAAAACAAAAAGAACTGGCATAGAAAGCTCACAAATGCCCTATAGGCAGACAGACTTTCAACCAAGGAATCCATTGGGATGAGCCCTTATGAGCTAGTATATGGCATGGAAGCCAGATTTCCTTCATCTTTGGGCATTCTGACTATCAAACTGTTACAGGAGATTCAGGCTAAACCAAATAACATTCAAAGAAGAATCAATCAGACCATTTCTAAAGTGGGACTCACGAAGAGAAGACAAGGGAAAACATGCAAAAATTGATTTTCTTTGGAAAGGCCCATTCATTATCAGTGTTGTGCAAGGCAATAACACATATTTCCTCAAATATGTAGATGGCAACACAGCTGAAGAGGACCCGGTGAATGGCCAAATGTTAAAGCATTATCATGATTCCTTTTGTTGAGAATCACCCGGTGGCATTATTTCTGTAAATAAAATTGTGTATATATCAGCACTTTGTTTCATTTTGTGTAACAGTTTGAATGATAGAACATGCAGAAGAAAGCAGGCAGTGCTACACAGTTCACAAGCAATTCAGTTGAGGGAAAGTGTTGTTCTCATTTCAAAGTTCCAACTATCTAACAGTCAGCACTAAGAAATTTCAATCTACAGCAACAACAGAAGATCAAGGCAGTCTGACCTGCTGTTCTTGGCCTTTCACAAGGAAAAGCCATCCCCAAGTGGAGCCACTGTTAGCCTCCTGCTGCAGCAGGTTACTCATCTTTCATGATTGACATTTTTACATGCCAAATATGTCATACTTTGCATGATGCAATGTTCCATATTTGCTACAGAGGCCAAACAAGGATGCCATGAGAGTGTGCTAGTCTAAATGCCACTGCTGAATTCCAATTTTGATGTGCTATTCCATTTTTGAAGAATTTTCAGTTAAGGGGAGGTCCAAACAGCTTAATCTTGGTCTCCCTAGGTTTCAATTTCCTGTTTTAGAATATAGAGAATCATTATCTCTCCAAACAGCTTAATCTTGGCAGATTCTTAGACAAGTAGAGAAGTAAGGGTGCTCAACAGCCTAGTCTGAGCCCTGGATGAAATAAGTGTAGATATAGATAGGAGGACAGTAAAAGAAAAGTTGAAAAGCTGGGTTTGCTAGTTCAAGTGCACCCAAACCAAAAGAAGAAAAAACGCTAGGTAAGTAGGCTGGGTAGGCAGTTTTGAGGTTGCAGAATGTTGATTTGTGATCGATTTCATGTTTTCAAATGTCATATTTATTTAGGTCACAATTATCAGGCAGTTTTCATTTGGAGGAGCTCAAGCGAGGCATAACTAACTTCCCCCTTCTTCCTTATAACCTAAATCACTCACTAACTTCCCCTAAAGAGGTCAAGATCTGCTTGATACCTCTCGGATTCATCATTCTCCATATTAGTAGCCTTGGTAAAGGTCTGCTTCAGTCAAGGAATGCTCATACTTCCTCTATAAGTCCTATTTCCCCTTTTATAGCCTAAGAGTTATACACTTAGCGCTTTCTTGTCACCATTCATATTTACTACTAACTCTAAATATGTAACTCCCTATCTATCTCCCCTTCCCTACTAAAACTATGTTAATAATTCCCCTATATACTTATCCCCTTCCCCTGGTTGAGATATAACCATAACTACACTTGGGAATTCCTAAGTTTATTTGAAACTCAACAAGAATCCTCATTTCCCCCTCAAACCATCTTCTCATGCATTTCGGACTCCTTCTGATGCACAAAACCCTTCATCACTCCGTAAATCCTTCCTCTAATGCTTTTTGACTCCTTGACAAAGCATAAAATCCCCCTATCAAAGCACATAAAATCCTCCCAAGTGCCTTTGAAATCCTTCCAAGGCGTGAAAAATCCCTTTTCGGGCTATCGGACCCCTTCCCATGCCTTCAAATCCCTTCAAACATCAAAAAGTTTTGCTACCGATCATAAAATCCTCATCACTTACTTTGGGCCTTGCTCCAATTGCAAAAAGGTTCTATTGGACCCCCTCCGATGCGATATCGCAATTAGGAGGGGAGTCATGTATCAAAACAGTGCATAAAGTGTGCCCCCGATTGGTTTGGCCGACAACGATTTCGTCGATCAGCGTATCGCTATGAAAAAACACAGCATGCATGCGCGCTGCCGATATGGTCATCACCGATGGTCTGTTGCCGATCGCATATCGGTGATCGGCATTTCATATGAATCCACGCCATATATATATGTAGGCCCCATCCCTTATCCTTCCGTCGCCTTCTTTGTTCTACCATCCGTCTGATTTCCCGTGCCTTCAAAGGGTAGAAAATCTGGGGAATCTTTTCTTTAGCAGTCGGTTTTTGCCTTGAAAGGGTAGAAAAGGGGCGATTTAGCATTTTAAAAGAGTATCAGAAGCAGAAAGAAGTCAAAACTCATGGAAAAGTATATTAGTGTTGCAGCAAAGTGTATCAGTATTACGGCAAAGTGTATCAGTGTTGCGGCGAAGTGTGTCAGCGAAAATTTTCTCAGTGCTCAAATTTGATAAAACATTAAAGAGCCCCCAGCAAGTCAAAGGAACAGTAAAAGCCATTTAAAGCCTCTCAAATCACAATTACTGCGCATCAAATTCACATGAGATCAGTGGACCAAAGCTCAAAACACAGTTATTGCAGAAGCATTGTATCAAGCCACCAAGGACACCATATTAGCTCATTTTGATTCAGCAGCCTCCGGCGCAGCTCAATAGATATCTACTTGCATTTAATTTTAGCACAAGTTTAGGTTTAAACATATTTTCCCGCGGACCTATTTAGGTCAGCTGTAATAAATACTCTTAAATATTTTCACTATAAAAACACCCCTGAACAACGGAATAGGGTGGTGGTTAGTTGGCTGATCCGATCCAGGAGAGACTCGCACTGTATATCTAATATGTTCTATAATCAAAGACTGCTGGAAGGATTGGAGCAATGATTGTTGGCTGCGTATAAATGGTTGAAGTGTGACTATGGAATTCTTGTGCTACTACATGGAACAAGAAGTTCTTCTTCGTTATATTTCATTATATATGTTTAAACCGCTATCATATCATTGTCTAAATAACAGGAAAAATGAATAGCCTAGACTTTGCTTAATTGCACTCTATGCTCAATTTCTGTTGTTTCTATATGTTTTCCTCTGAATTAGATATAAATGTGAATTCCTTTTGGCTCATATTTGCCCTAATTCACCCATGTATGACAGTTATCCAGGGATTCTTCACTTCCCCTAGATAGAGCTCATTATCTTTCCCTCTGTTAGGTCAAGTGAGAGATTCTTAATTGCCTCTCATTCCTTATATTTCATTTCATCTCCTTTAGCTTGAAGATTGTTTTATGTGTAGCTACCTTGCTCCATTTTCCTCTTGTGACCAAGAAAACGCACCAGCAGTCCTACTCCTTAACTCCATGCCCAATGGTTTGAACTTATCACACTATGCATGCCTCTTTGTTTGAAGGCATCATCCTCCCTACCACCAAAAAACAAAACCCTTTGAACCTAATAGCTAGCCTAAAATCATTTTCAATAAAATATTTAAGAGAGAGCCCTCTTTGATTGCAGGTAGGCTAGAACCTGCAGTCTAAAGATTGGTTTGTGGTTACCTCGGTCGTATCCCTTCAGGAGCTTAGGGACAACCTGAGTGATAACATCTAGGTCATCCTCCACTGCACTTTAATTGGCAATTTCCTTTTATGGCCACTCTTGAGTTGCCATATTTGACTCAACTCACCAATGACCCCATCACTCATTTTCCTTGGTACTCGATTATTTCTACCAAATTACCTTCGGATATCCTTAAATTCAAGGGGAATCCAGGAGAAGACCCATTGACACATGTCATGATGTATCATCTATGGTGTTCATGAAACTCCCTTAGTGATATGGTGTTCATGAAACTCCCTCAGTGTTCATCGATCATCCTCTTCTTCTCTCTTCTTCGGATTGGCTCATAGAGGTATGAAATTGTAGGGTCCAAACTTACACATGCAACAAAAAAAATTTCCTAGAGTCGTAAGATTGATTCGTGGAAATTTTGACAATAGCTACTCGACGGGTATTGCCTGCAACTAGAGGATTTAGTTGCACTTATGATACTAGGTCCCAGTGGCTATGATTCATCACAAAGAAGAAGATGATACAAAACAAAAGAAGATGATATATAGATCCTTCTCTTCTTGGCTTGAAGTCGTCACATTTCCTTTCGCTTCATATGGTTGAAGGAGTTTCTTTCTTTGCATTCTTCAAAGTTTCATAAAATATCAATAGAATTCATAGCAATACAAGATAATTTTATGCATAGGTCATCCATATACAAAGTTATCAAAGGCTGAAAATTTATGTTGTCATATTATATAATATATATAGATATATAATATAATAATATATTATTATATATATATAATATATATAATATATATATTATATAATATATATATATATATATATATTAATATATATATATAAATATATATATATATATATATATATAAATATATATATATATATATTATATAAGATATAGATAGATATTTATTATTTATTTATTTAATTATTTATTTTTGGCACAAAATTTTCTATCAAAGGATAAACTTTTGAATGATGGACCAAGTTGATGTTATCGTTTCATAAAGAAAATTGTCTGATTCTGTAGATATAAGTTGATATTTTTCATGTGCTTGGCTTCCTCAAAATCTTAACACTTAAACATTGCTTTATTGTTCTATTCTTCTTGTTTTTGTTCATATAATTTTGTTGCTTTTGTAGAGTCTCCTCCATAGATAGTGCATTCTTTTTCATATTCTCTACGGTCCTTTGAGGCTCCTCTTTGAAGTCAAGCTAGTGAGAAGAGGGAACAAGGAATATCCTGAACTTGTGTGTTAGATATTCAAATGGATATCTTGTTAGTGGCGTAGTAGATATATCCATTATCTACTCTTTTGCTGATATGTATTCCAATTTCACTATTTGTTGAGCCACTTTTTCTCTAAGGGAGTGATATTTTAGAGGAATATTATGGTCTTTGAATGAAGCATTGGATTTTTTTAGATGCTTATTTCACTAGTTGTCAAACTTAATAGATATTGGTTCACTAAAAGTTACCTTCATATCTTGTAGATTTTGTTTCGTCTAAATCACTTGTGTGCAACAAGCATTAGTTGCTATGTATTCGACTTCTTCTGTAGAAAGATATATTAACATTTTTTTTCTTAACAATGTGACTAGTGATTCTCCTACGTAGAATGTACCACCACTCATAGTTTTCCTATCATCTATAGAACTGGATATTGGAAACAATGTTTAATGTTGAGATCAGGTTAGGGGGGTGAATCAGTATTAAGGCTAAATTGAAATTTATGCCATTTTTTCATTTCACATTCAAACTTAGCATTCATTCATGTGACAATCAACACCATATCATTTGTAGCAACATAAATGAACATATTAACACAAACACCATGAGCATCATACACATGAACACTGATTTTTAACTTGGCAACCCTTCCATTAAAAAAACAACCATAGCTTGTTTGTTATTTGATGTAAAAATGAGCCCCTACTCTATTACATTAAATTTTTTATGACCCATCACTCACAGGAAGCACCACCTCTGTTAGATTGTTTTCTACCACCCACTAGTAGGAAGCACCAACTCCCTTCTTATGTGGACGCCTGATCAACTTACTAGAAGCACCAACTTCATGGATTTTTTGCAAGCACCAAATTGCAACTCCTTGCATTTATTCAAGCACCAAATTACAAGAGGCACCAACCCCCACGATTTATTCAGATATCCACTGAGATAGAAGCACCAACTCCTTGTATGTAGGCTCCAACCTACACTCAATAAGAAAACTACTTCTCATTGTAATTGGAAGTTGTTAGAGTCTATTTTGTCTCATCTAATCAATCAGACTCCTAATGGGATCATTCACATCCTATTACCACCTTTGCATCATCATTACACAAATCTCTATGTGTGACTCTCTCATTACCTGGAGTTTCTACCCTCAACTAAGCCAGTTTTAGGACCAATGCAACCTAGCCTCTTGTTAGACATTGTTCACCTACAGGTTGCTCCATTGTGGCCTGCGTTGATCACCTACATGTTGTTCCACTTTGCACCTATGTTTGTTCTATAAATTAGAGAAAAGAGAGAGAATCTTGAAGCCTCCATTTCCATAAACGTCCAAGATCCGTTGTAATGATTTACCTTAGATAAAACTTTCAAATCCTATTTTATCCTACCTTGGAGTTTCCATCCCTTCTCCTTAGATCTCATCCTCCCATAAAGAGTGGATCTCAATCCCAATATTGGTAAAAGGATAATAACTCCAAACTTACCTCACTCCTTTATATATTTACAACCTTCGATATGCAAGGGGTTGGCTTTTGGAGAGTGATTCTATCCTTATGATGTTGTTGTGGGAGTTATCCTTTCATGCATTTAGAGTAATTGGAGGTACACTTTGTGAAAAAGGAAGGATAATTCAACAACTTGCAGGATTTCTTCTACAAGATCAACACCTATTTATGGTTGTAACTTGCTCCATTTATATCAATACAAAGATTTCTTTTTTTTTTCCTATATGTGATATTATTATTTCATATATTCAATACCATGTTAATATGTTGAATGAATTATATATATGATGCTACATAGATCTTGTAGTTTCTTGGCTTGTGTTTTCTTGTTGTTCAGGTTCTAATTTTGGCAGCTGGAGCTAGCATTGGAGCATTCAATCCAAAGAAGGAGCGAAACATGCGATAGATTCCAAGTAGGTTTCATCCCCTAATATACTTACTTTAAGGAAAACATTTGGTGCTTTGTCATTATGTTGTTCTAGGTTAGCCACCAGACCTAGGGGAGATATTTTTTTCTGCAGTCATAAATACCACACAAAAAATTGGCGACTCCACTAGGGAACATTATATTCCCTTGGTGGTTTCTTTGTCCTTTTTGTTTGATTTATCTCTTTCATAAAACTTTGTTGCTTTAACTAGCCAAGAAAAGACCTAGGAAGTGATTGCATTGAGTCTTGTTTGCAATTTTTATGTCGGAATCCTCTTTCCCAAGAGTAACACACCCTCTAGTCTGTTGACAGAGCATTCCACCCTACCTGGGCCCTCTCTGCGCCTGCGTTTCGAAGCACGATTACCTTTTCTGCACCTGTGTTGATCCATATTTTTGTACCAAAATTGCCTTGTTTGCTCAATGTTTATTTGATTAGCCTACTTCTAGCTTGTTAGCACCTAAATTCGCCTTAAGCTGAAGGAAGGAAAAATTCAAGCTAACCACAAACCACGCTCAGTCTAGTAGCTAGCCCTACCAGAACAGGAGAGGGCTCTCTCCGAGTCACGCTCAGTGAATAGATCAACAATATGGTCTGGGATGACTTACAGTGAATATTGATTTTAAGCTAGTAAATAAATATGGAGACAAGAAGCAATTTTATAAATGACTGAGTTTTTGGGATGGTATGGGACCAACAAATAGTAATGAGCAGAGAATTTAACACAAAGGCACAAATTACTTCGTGAGGCAAGACAGGCAAAAAGTCTAGCAATTAAACTTGAAATAAATGCGGAATGGAAAGATTGTTTAGGAGGGTGAAAAGGACATAAACACCTGAATCCTTTTCAACAGAAGAAGAACACTGAACGTGAAACTTTCCCACAGGCAAAGCAATAAACATGAATTCTACCTTGTCTTACTCAGAAAATTTCACTAAAATGAATATGAATGAATTGTGAAACATAACGAAATACATATGAAACATAAAGAGAACACATTTGCTACACTCACAACACAAGAATCTCATGAAACAGAGCCACTACCTTTCATTAATCCTCTGTCAAAATATACAATGAAGAACTGAGTTTCTCTCCTAGAGTCTCCCAGAAATTAGAACCAACCAACCCTTTGCAAATGGTTTGCATACAATAAATAGACTATGCCATGAGGAAATAGAATGACCAAGAGTTGGGGAGTTTTTCGAATCAATACAAAGTGGAAGTGGAAAGCCAACCATTAGTTACAGGTGCAGCATTACAAAAATGACAAATGGCTTCGGTGACTGCTCGCCTTCCTTTGCCACTTGGATAGAAGCCAACCTTTAGTGGAAATACTTTAAATTTTGCCTTAGGTGTGGAAAAAAGTGTAGTGTAGATGAGCAGGCCCACTTGGATAAAGTCGAAAATCGAAATGTCGCGAAGTGGAAGTGATTTTGGCCTTTTTCTTTATATGTGCCATGCCACTTTGGAGGCTATTGTGAGGTACCTGCAAGAGTCCAAATTGTGCCCAAGTGTGCTTGTTGGAAATCTTGGCCTGCCTACTTTCCAACCCAAGTCGAATTTCTGAATTTGGTGCTCATTTTCCCCTCCAAATCTTCCTTCATCCAAGACTGCTTCCTGTGTGTCAAAATAGGGGCAGAGAGGTCATTTTTTGAGTGTTTTTGACCTCCTGGGGACTCAAATCATGCCCAAATTTCTTGTCCATGCACCAACAAGCATGATTTTTCATCCTGAATCCAAAAATGCAAGCCACTTGTGATTTCGACCTCCCAATCCTAAGCACCCAAAAATTTGTCATGTGACGAAAATTTCCCCAAATTTCTTGAAATTTGGGCTGGAGATCCTCTATGAGGTGCTCTGCTTTGCCACAGAGGCTTCAATCAAGATTTGGAGCCGATCTTTCTCTTTTTGCCTCTTTTGCGTCTTTGTCGCTTTGCTCAATTTTTCCTTCAAACTCCTTATCCGAGCCTTTGAACTCATGTTCCGTGCCCTGTAGTGATAAACCATCCGCCTCAAAATGGTTTTGTCCTTGTTGGCCTTCTCTAGCAATCTCTCAAGGTGGATGTTGATCCACTCAAGCCAAGACTCTCGGTCATTGTTAATCTCTTGCTCTAATGGAGTGAGCTCAATCCTCCTATGCTGGGCAGCTTGGCGATTCTCACGGATGCTTTGCAGCTCCATGATCTCATGCTGGTCCTCAAGCTGTTTGTTCCTCTACTCCAAATACCTGATAATCCACTTGGCCCTCTCCAAATTGAGTGACAAGTCTTGGACCTCCGTTTTCTACCCCTGGATGGTCCTCCTAAGTTTGGCACTCTCCACATCTGCATCATCATTGTGAATGAGGATGAATTCGGCCTCTTGTTCACCTGATGGCCCCTCTTCATGCATGGGCTTCTTGCCCTTGTCCTGTACCTTTGTTTCTGATGTCAGAAGCGAGGCCCCTTCCACCCCGGGTGGAGATAACACTCTCTTTGTTGTTGCAAACAAATTTCGACTGCCTCTCTGATAGGTGATGAATACTGGCATAGTGGTGGTCTCATGGCACTCATACTGATGAGAAGGACCACTTGTCTCATGTTCACCCTCTAATAATACCTGTGAAGTGCTGAAGAGGTCACGGGAGATGAAGTGATCCCAAGTAATGCCCTGCAATCCCAACTGATGATCCACCAAAATCTTAATAAGGGCAAAGTGATAAACATTGTTAAGTTGCTGCTGAGGGGTCTTGTGTTGCATGAAGGTGTTCATCCTCTCTATTTTCCTGCAAATGAAATATGGGATGTTCGTCATCCGTACCCTGGTAAAGTGCATGAGAAACCTGATGTGATAGGCATACAGACGAGAGAACCTCCCTTCACAGCTGAAGTACTTCATGATCAATTTCATGAGTGGAGCATACTCATCTTTCAAATATCGGAACGGAAAGACTCTTTGGAACTACCTCAGGAAATTGGCCTTAATGTAAGGCTCATAATGCTGCCTATCCACCTTCTGTTTCTTGTGCCACTATTCTCCAACATTCGGTATGCCAGTTGCTAATGAGATATTTTCGTGTGTCAGTGTGAGGGTGACCCCGGCCAAGATAGAGTGACCTCCATGTAAGTGAAGCAAAAAAATACAAGCCAACTCATGATGAACTTGAACATTAGCCACCCTTTGACAAAACTCAAAACTTGATAGATGTTGGAAACATGACATAGCAAGAGGGCAGACCTGCAATTCTGTGAGGGTGGTTGGCTCATCCCTAACATGTTTGCCACTTTTATGATGTCTCCGAGGATCCTATTCTTCCGAGGATGAATCACTTTGGGTCTCCATCTCATACTCCGATGAATGCTCAGATGCCATGACTGTTGTATGTGTACTGTGCTTGGACTGCCCTTTGATGATGGTATGAAACTAGGCGTTGTTGTGATATCTGCCACCAAGGGGAACAATGAAAAAAGGTTGTGTTAGGAAGGGGAATAATATGATGGGATTATGGGTTATGGGGGGAAATTTTGTTTAGGGACATGTAGGATGGTTTGGGGATTTTATAGGGTAGAGTTTTGGGGTTTACATTGACCAATGAGTGGAGGGATATGGAATAGGGGTTTAGCAATGTTTTAGGGTAGGGAAAATAGGGAAAATGGGATGGGGGGAAGGGAAAAATGGAAAGAAGGGGAAAAATGAGAGGGAGGAGGAACCTTGGCATCAACACCACACTTTTGCAACCCTAGAGCAATGGCTTTAATGATTTCAAGTGGTAGGGTTTAGGCATTTTTTATTGCAATTATAAATGGCCATAACCATCATCCTATCCACAAACTTTGATATAGACCCTACCTGTCGATTTGAAGGGTTTCAAAGAGATTTGTTGCAAGTTTGGCACAAATCCGGGCCATTGTGGGTGTGCGTTGTGCAGCAAACCAAGTGCGCCGCAATCGGTATATGCGTCACGCCCTTGTATTTTTACTACTGCAGTGTCGCGCTCTGTGCGCTGCACCCTCTCTATGCACCGCACCCCTCTGTGTGTGCACCGCGCTCCTGAAAATGACTCCAAAGTCACTCCAAACGCGTGCTTTACACTCTCAATCACTTTGCTATGTTTCTCTATGACCTTGATTTGCACAATGACTTTGTTTCTTATGGAAACTTGTATATAAAGGCATTTGTAGTCATGGGTTTAATTTTTTCTTCTTCAAAACCCACTTTGCTAATGTCTTACTTTGGCACTTTTCATTGATTTAATTCAGCACTGAATTTCACTTTTCCCTTTGAATTTTTAGCTAGAATGATGAAATTTTCGGCTATTTTTGCAGTGGTTGTATGACAGGGCATTTGGCCATGGAAACCATGACTGCACCTGAAGAGATCAACTGGAGAATGTTTTGAAATTTATCCCAAATGACACATTGTTTGGCTTTTCTTCAAAATAGAGTTTTGAAGAACAGTCATAATCTGTCAACATGACGATGAAATTCTTTGAATCATAACTTTGTAAGGGCCTCCTCCTGGCCTGCATGGCTTTATTGGACATGGTTGAAGACCAAATTGACTAATCCCTAGACCTAATGACTGAAAATTACTCTTGTTCATTAAAAGATCGAACATTAACTGTCATGGACTTTAGTGAACATTGAAAAAAGACTTAAGCCAGTAGGTGCCAAACATGAGGGGAAATGACTAACATGAACTTTTCCGTCAGATTATGGCATGCCCCTAGCAGAATGCAGCTGAGTGAATGGAGCGGGACTCCTAAAAATGAAATGCAGAAAGAGATTTGATCTTACGGAGGACTGACAAGTCCGACTCTAACATTGGCTCCAATGGGGGATGGTAGCTCCTTGAAGGTGCCAAGAACAACAGATCTCTGGAAGAGCTAGACAGTTCCTTCGTCCATTGGGATATGGAGTCATTATTTTGACGAACAACACAAGACTCTGACTCATTTATGAAACTAAAATGGCCAAAAAAAACTGACTCAAATTTGATATTGAAATGACTTGACGAATAACTTGACAAACTCAAACCAAACTGAAATAACATGGTATTTACAATGACAATGGAAGTAGCGTTAATAACTCAGAAATGGTACCGCTTGAGTAGCCGACCATTGATCGACCCTCCTGGACAATATTCCCCATTCATTTCCTTCAGAAGAAAGGCATTCTGACCCCGATATACTACAATCTTGAAGGGACCTTTCCAGAGGTTCTCGAACTTACTGTGCTTACCTTTTTCCTCATTCCTTGCATCCCACTTCAGCACCATATCATCCAACTGAAATTTGTTCGCCTCTGCTTTTCTGTCATAAATTTTCTTAATCTTCTCCTGCAACTTGGATGTGTTCTGGAAGACTTCTTCTCTGGTCTGCTGCAAGTGGACCATTTGATTCAACCTTCTCTACATAGGATCGTCTTGAAGGGACCTTTCCAGAGGTTCTCGAACTTACCATGCTTACCTTTTTCCTCATTCCTTGCATCCCACTTCAGCACCACATCATCCAACTGAAATTTGTCCGCCTTTGCTTTTCTGTCATAAATTTTCTTAATCTTCTCCTGCAACTTGGATGTGTTCTGGAAGACTTCTTCTCTGGTCTGCTACAAGTGGACCATTTGATTCAACCTTCTCTGCATAGGATCATCTTCACTGTCGACCTCCTAAAGAAGTTTGACTACCGGGGCTGCGAGAGAGGTAGGAAACACTGTATCAACTCCATAAACAAGCTCAAAAGGTGGCATACCAATGGATTTCTTCTTACTGACCCGATCTACCCAAAGTGCATTGACCAACCTCTTATGCTAGCTCTTCTTATTTATTTTCAGCAACTTCTTGATGATGTTGACCAATTATTTATTCGAGGACTCCGCCAATCCATTACCTTGCGGATGATAGGCGGTTGAGTGACCCAAAATGATGTGATATTTATGACAAAATTCTACCATCCTTTTTTATTTGAAAGATGTTGTGTTATCAGTTATCAACTTATTCGAGCAACCAAAGCGAGACAAGCTGTTATTTTCAAGGAATGAAATAATTACCACATATGTAGCTTGTCTCGTGGGAATTGCCTCGATCCATTTCATGAAATAATCTGTCGCTGTGAGGATCCATCTATGCTGACCAGAAGAAGTGAGATGAATTTCACCAATGAAATCCAACCCCCATTGTTGGAAAGGGGCACTCACCTCAATGGGCTTAAGTGGCAAAGGTTGTAACTGCTACCTTCCTTCGAAAATTTGACACTTATGACAGCTCTTGACCATCTTATATACATCATCAAACAATGTCGGCCAATAGTATCCCGCTCTCAGAATTTTATTTGCTATTGATTTCCAAAAAAGGTGACCACCACAGTCTCCTTGGTGGCAGTCCTCCATGACCTTCTTTTCTTCCTTTTCCACCAAACAATTTAATAGAATGCCACCGGGATCTTTCCAGTACAGTGTAGAATTTAGAATGCAAAACTTGGCAGCCTTCAATTTGAGTGTTCTTGCTTTGTTTCTAGTCATGTCGGACGGTGGTGACAAATTTTTAAGCACATATATGATATCTGAATACCATAGAGAAAGAGAAAACATCTCAGATACCTGAATTGATGATCCTTCCTCATTCTCATCGGACATAGAAATGATTAGATTTATGTCTAAGGCGTGCAAGTTTGACTCGGCCACTAACTTCGCTAATCCTTGTCCTTTAATAAGCTTTGTGGGCTTTATTTCCACGTCATATTCCAACAAAGCTGCAATCCACTTGCTTCATCTTCCTTCCGGATCGGTCTGCACTAAAACATCTTTGACAACAGTGTTAGGAACATAGGCCAAAATGTGAGAATGTAGAATATATACCCAGAAATCTTTCAACGCTTTCACAAGTGCAAGGGCTTGCTTCTCAATGATGTTGTATTTTAAGGCTGCATCTCTTATAGCTCTGCTGAAGAATGAAATGGGTCTTTCATGATCATCTCTTTTCTTCAATAACACCGTTGCCACAATATGCTCCAAAGAAAATGAAAAAAATATGAAATCCTGAGTGTAGTCCGGGTTGACTAGAATTGGAGCTGAAGAAAGAGCCAATTTGACGAAATTGAAAGATTTTATAGCCTCTTCCGTCCATTTCACTTCTGTCCTTCTTAAGCATGTTTGTAATCTCTCTTAGGTGCTCATCAAGGTTAGGTACAAAGCGGCGTAGAAAATTCATTTTACCATTGAAATATTGAATATCTTTCTTATTCCAGGGCAGATTAATTTGTTGAATCGCTTGTACACGTGTTGGGTCAATACGAATTCCATCTTTGGAAGTAATGTGACCGAGTAGTTTTCCTTCCTCCATGGCAAACAAGCTCTTTTTCGGATTCAGTGACAAGTTGTATTTTCTGCACTTTTGAAAGACAATTTTTAGATGGTACATGTGCTCTTCATCAGATTTGGAAAACATCGTCAAATCATCCAGGTACACCACCAAAAAGACATCCTTCTCATTTGCGAAAGCCAAGTCCATTGCACGCTAAAATGTGGCATCTGCGTTCTTCAAACCGAAAGGCATTTTAGCGTAATGAAAGGTTCCCCATGGAGTGGTGAACGCTGTCTTATCTCAGTCATCTTCATGGACAGAAGCTTGGTTATATCCAGAATAACCATAAAGTAGTGACATACGAGATGCTCCCACTACTCGCTGAAGTATATGGTCCATTTTGGGTAGTGCATAGTTATCTTTCAATGAAACTTTATTGAGAGTTTTGAAATCAATGCACAAGCGAATATTTCCTGTCTTCTTTCGTACGAGCACCAAATTAGAGATCCAATCCAAAAATCTGATGGGAACAATGATTCTTGATTTGTACAACCTGTTTATCTCATTTTCAATGGATGGCAGCAACTTTGGATTTAGCCTTCTCAGCTTCTGTCTAAAAGGTTTCTGATTAGGCTTAATGGGTATAGTGTGTTGAATTATATTGGTATCATATGTCTTTAAGTCGGAATAGTCCCAAGCAAACACATCTGCAAATGAAGACAACAAACTAATATATTTTTCCTTGATTTTTGGTGGCAATGCTTTAGACAATTTTACCAATTTAGGATTAGCAGTTGTTTTGACATTGATTTCTTCCACACCCTTCTCTGTTGGCTACAATGTTGGTTTGCGGGCTACATCATCTTGATCAAAGAGTTCTTCTAAAGGTATCAAGTCTTTAGGAATAACGTTATTCTTCAGCTGCAACACATTCATTTCATTGATCTGCACATCATCTGCACCATTACCTTTACCATTGTCATTTTGTACATCAATTGAGGTTTCTTTGAACTTACCTTTGTTTTGCAGAAAATCATCAATCTCCTCATCATCTTGGAAAACCTGCCAATATCTTTGATTGTCTAGAACGGTTGGATGATGCTTGACATGGCTTTCGAATTTGTTTTGGGAGTTCATTGGGATCTTCAAACTACTTGCTACCTTAGCAAGAGCATCAGCAATACTATTTTGTATATGAGGCACACATGTTAAGGTGTATTCTAAAAATAATTTTAGGATGTCTAGAACTGCATTACGGTAAGCCCGCATCAGAGGATGCTTTGCTTGATATTCGCCTCTAACCTGCTTAATCACCAATTCAGAGTCGCCATATACTGAAATCCTCTTAGAATTCAGCTTTCTTAGAATATTTAGGCCAGCAATCAGAGCTTCGTATTCAGCTTCATTGTTTGAACAATCAAAAGCCAACTTGTAAGAGCATACCTGCACGTTACTAGGCACTTTGTTCGGGGCGGAGAAAGGACTGCGTACCCAAATCCCAATTCCAGCGCCATCATTTCCCACTGCTCCATCGAAATCCATGGTCCACAAACCTTCTTCTTCCTCTTGCAAGTGTTGGAAATCTATTTGTTGTGCTTTGCATGCTTGTTGTCCATTACTTTCAGCTGATCACTCAACAGTGTTCTGTTGTTCTTGTTCTTCTTTCTTTAAAACTCCTCTGAAATTTTCTATTATTTCCAAAATATCATCTGCTTCTACTAACTGACTATCGATATGATTGAAACTATCAGAATACAAAACAAAAGACTCTAAATCTATATGTACATAATTAATCAGATGATTTATTGGTTTCTCCTTACTTGTAATCATGTATTTCATTTTTTGTTCCTGATACAATTTCCTCATTTGGCCAAACACTGGAATCGTTGCATAGGAGAAATCTATTTGTAGTGTCCCTTTCAATTTTGCTACCCAAGACCTGGAAAGAAGCATGCCAAAACTGGGAGGAATATCTGTTACAACAACATCTATCAAAACATTCTTCATTGGGAGCTGATCGAGACTCACAACCAAGTCTTTGATGAGCCCGATACATCTTACTCTGCTGGAATCAAACGAATAGAGACCATGGTATTGTCGGGTGATGTCCAGGTCCAGCTTATCTATGATAGCCTTGGGCATGAGATTGTGAGAAGCTCTGGAATCGAACATGGCATTATGTAACAAAAAATCATGCAATATTAAACTAATATAAAAAGGTGGCACATCACTATCAGGAGACTCACCATTCAATGCTGGCCCAAAAATCATTTCGGGTTGATCATCTTTGACATTCACCATGTCGGGCATTGGGTCCAAATTCAATATTTTAGATATTTTCCCTCTATAACCGCTATTCCTCATTATTTCAGTCAAGGGAATGGATACTTTCAATTTAGAAATCTCATTCTCTAAATTAAAAGCGGGAATCTTTTCTACCTCTTTGACTGGGATTTCTTTCCTTTCCTTTTCTTTCGATGCAATTGGTTGATTTGATTGTTCTGCTGATGGTGATTTACTGCTCTCTGAACCAATCGCCTCCTTTCCTTTCCTTTGTGTAACTGATGAATCATTCTTTGATGCCTCAACATCCTTCCTTTTCTGAATTGGTTTGACTGGCACATCTCTGTTTCTAAGTGAATATCATTGTTGTTGGGCGGACAGAGCACTCATATAGCCTCTTTGTTACTCATCTAATTCTTCCTCCAAGACGGTGTCATTTGCTAGAATGAAATCTACATCTTTTTGTACAGCTGAACTCTCTGCATACTCCTCATCCTCAGTAATATAAATAGGAAAATCATCCGGAGTAAAGAGGTGGTTTTCTTCACCTATTATATTCTCATCCTCATCTGAATCTAGTCCATGCACAAAATTTTGCTGCAAAGGTGGCTATATTGGCTGATGTGTTGTCTGCTCTTGGGCTCGCTAATCTCTCTGCCTTATTCTATATTGTGGCTGTTGCTGGCCACGGAAGTTAGGATTTCTAACTTGTGGCTCAGGTTTGTCAAGTTTCACCCTTTCAAGCATCTGCTCTACCTTCCAGAGTAGCTGATCTACCGAGGACGATTCTTCCTTTATGGTGACCTTCTTCTCTGATTTTGCTCTAGCTCTCTTGGTCAGTAGATTTGCTTCAACACTGACCGCTATCTTCTATATGTCTTCCATTGTGGCCAGTTCTCTCTCTCTTAATTGATAAGCCATGTCAGCATCAAAACCATCCGGGAACTTCACCATGGCTAGCCCCACAGGTGGCCTTAGATGATCAGGAGCTTCATTATAAACTGAATTGAATCTAATGCAATAGTCTTGGACCGACTCACCAGCATTTCATCTGATTTGCTCATATTCAACCAGAATTTGAAGAGGATTATTTTTCACTTCCCAGCGGTTTAAAAATTGTCTTTGTAGGTTGTCCAAGGTAGCGATACGTGCAGCCGGAAAACCTCTGAACCATTTCCTCACTTCACTTGCAAATGTTTGTACAAAGAGCCTCATTGCCACATTCTCTGCATCAATCTCGTGAGGTTCATAGAAATCTGCCATTCTGTCCACATGTTGCTGAGAAGTAATGTTGTTAGGAGTGCCATCAAAAAATGGGATTTTGCGTTGATAATCTACGGGCATATCATATAAAATTTGAGGCAGAACAAGGGGTGCAAAACGAGCATCCATCACTCTTGGTGGATTCGGCCTTGGGGGTGTTGGAGGAGTGTGTGTAGTTTGTAGGGGGTTTACAATTGGAGTTTGAAGCTATGCTACAATGTAATTATCAATTGAACGGTTATCCCTTTCCGTTTCCAAGTCTACAAGAAACTGTGGATTGGGGACAGTAGAGTCAACTGCCCTTTCAGATTTGGTCTCGAACAATGATATTTCGAACTTCTCATCAAAATCTAGCTCTTCAAGATACTCAAAAATGTCAAGGCATGAATGGGATTTGTACACGAGAGATATAGAGCTCTCTTGACGATGAATTCTTGGAACCAAATTGGGATTTTCGTAGATGTGCGAAGGATCTGGATCTGGATTAGCTCTAGTATATCTTCTAGAAGCCAACGTGCTATTAAGAAAAATCAAAGGACACAACCAACACACTCAGCCTATCAAATCCTAAACTTATCATTCAAAAGCTTAGAATTATGAAGAAGTATCGGGAGTAATTTCATTCCCCAGCGAAGTCGCCACTATGTTAGCACCTAAATTAGCCTTAGGCTGAAGGAAGGAAAAATTTAGGGTAACCAAAAACCACGCTCAGTCTGGTAGCTACCCTACTAGAACAGGAGAGGGCTCTCTCCGAGTCACGCTCAGTGAATAGATCAACAATATGGGGTGAGATGACTTACAGTGAATATTGATTTTAGGCTAGTAAATAAATACGGAAACATGAAGCAATTTTTATAAATGACTTAGTTTATGGGATGGTAAGGGACCAACGAACAGTAATGAGCAGAGAATTTAACACAAAGGCACAAATTACTTCGTGAGGCAAGATAGGCAGAAAGTCTAGAAATTAAACTTGAAATAAATGTGGAATGGAAAGATTGTTTAGGAGGGTGAAAAGGGCATAAACACCTGAATCCTTTTCAACAAAAGAAGAACACTAAACGTGAAACTTTCCCACAAGCAGAGCAATAAACATGAATTCTACCTTGCCTTACATAGAAAATTTCACTGAAATGAATATGAATGAACTGTGAAGCATAACTAAATACATATGAAACATAAAGAGAACACATTTGCTACACTCACACCACAAGAATCTCATGAAACAGAGCCACTGCCTTTCATTAATCCTCTTTCAAAATATACAATGAAGAACTGAGTTTCTCTCTCACAGTCTCCCAGAAATTACAACCAACCAACCCTTTACAAATGGTTTACATACAATAAATAGACTATGCCATGAGGAAATAGAACGACCAAGAGTTGGGGAGTTTCTTGAATCATTACAAAGTGGAAGTGGAAAGCCAAACATTAGTTACAAGTGCAGAGTTACAAAAATGACAAATGGTTTGGGTGACTGCTCCCCTTCCTTTACCACTTGGATAGAAGCCAACCTTTAGTGGAAATACTTTAAATTTTGCCTTAGGTACCGAAAAAAGTGTAGTGTAGATGATCAAGCCCACTTGAAGAAAGTCGTGAATCGAAATGTCGCGAAGCAGAAGCGATTTTGGCCTTTTTCTCTATATGCGTGGCACCCAAATCTATATGCGTTGTGCCACTTTGGAGGCTGTTTTTAGGTAACTGTAGGAGTCCAAATTGTGCCCAAGTGTGCTTGTTGGAAAGCCTGGTCTATTTACTTTCCAACACAAGTGGAATTTCTTAATTATGTGCTCATTTTCCCCTCCAAATCTTCATTCTCCCAAGACTGCTTCCTGTGTATTAAAATAGGGGTAGAGAGGTCATTTGTTGAGTGTTTTTGACCTCCTGGGGACTCAAATCATGCAAAAATTTCTTGTCCATGCACTAGCAGGCATGATTTTTCATGCTGAATCCACAAATGCAAGCCATTTGTGATTTGGATCTCCCAATCCTAAGCGTCGTGCCAGTGGCACAGCGCACAAGGAGAAAAAACCTGTGTTGTGCCCAAAAATTTGTCATGTGACCAAAATTGCCCCACATTTCTTGAAATTTGGGCTAGAGATCCTATATGAGGTGCTATGCTATGCCATAGAGGCTTTAGCCAAGATTCAGAGCCAATATTTCTCTTTTTGCCTCTTTTGCCTCTTTGTCGCTTTGCTCAATTTTGCCTTCAAAATCCTTATCCGAACCTTTGAAATCATGTTTCGTGCCCTGTAGTGATAAACCATCCGCCTCAACATGGTTTTGTCCTTGTCGGCCTTCTCTAGCAGTCTCTCAAGGTGGATGTTGATCCGCTCAAGCCAAGACTCTCGGTCATTGTTAATCTCTTGCTCTAATGGAGTGAGCTCAATCCTCCTATGCTGGGCAGCTTGCGAATTCTCACGGATGCTTTGCAGCTCCATGATCTCATGCTGGTCCTCAAGCTATTTGTTCCTCTGCTCCAAATACCTGATAATCCACTTGGCCCTCTCCAAATTGAGTGACAAGTCTTGGATCTTTGTTTTCTACTCCTGGATGGTCCTCCTAATTTTAGCACTCTCCACATATGCATCATCATCATGAATGAGGATGAAGTCGACCTCGTGTTCACCTGATGGCCCCTCGTCATGCATGGGCTTCTTGCCCTTGTCCTATACCTATGTTTCCGATGTCGGAAGCAAGGCCCCTTCCACCCCGGGTGGAGATAACACTCGCTTTGCTACTGCAAACAAATGTCTACTGCCTCTCTAATAGGTGATGAATACTGGCATAGTGGTGGTCTCATGGTGCTCATACTAATGAGAAGGACCACCTGTCTCATGTTCACCCTCTGATAATACCTGTGAAGTGCTGAAGAGGTCACGGGAGATGAAGTGATCCCAAGTAATGCCCTACAATCCCAACTGATGATCCACCAAAATCTTAATAAGAGCAAAGTGATAAACACTGTTAAGTTGCTGCTGAGGGGTCTTGTGCTGCATGAACGTGTTCATCCTCTCTATGTTCCTAAAAATGAAATATGGGTTGTTCATCATCCGTATCCTAGTAAAGTGCATGAGCAACCTGATGTGATAGGCATACAGACGAGAGAACCTCCCTTCACAGCTGAAGTACTTCATGATCAATTTCATGAGTGGAGCATACTCATCTTTCAAATATCAAAACAAAAAGACTCTTTGGATCCGCCTCAGGAAATTGGCCTTAATGTAAGGCTCATAATGCTGCCTATCCACCTTCTATTTCTTGTGCCACTATTCTCCAACATTTGGTATGTCGATTGCTAATGAGATAGTTTCGGGTGTCAGTGTCAAGGTGACCCTGGCCAAGATAGAGTGACCTCCGTGTAAGTGAAGCACAAAAAGACGGGCCAACTCATGATGAACTCGAACATTAGCAAACCTTTGACAAAACTCAAAACATGATAGATGCTGGAAACATGACATAGCAAGAGGGCAGGCCTGCAATTCTGTGAAGGTGGTTGGCTCATCCCTAACATGTTTACCACTTTTATGATGTCTCTGGGGAGCCTGTTCTTCCGAGGATGAATCACTTTGGGTCTCCATTTCATACTCCAATGAATGCTCAGATGCCATGGCTGCTGTATGTGTACTGTGCTTGGACTGCCCTTTGATGATGGCATGAAACTAGGTGTTTTTGTGATATCTGCCACCAAGGGGAACAATGCAAAAAGGGAGTGTTAGGAAGGGGAATAATATGATGGGAATAGGGGTTATGTGGGGAAAATTTTGTTTAGGGACATGTAGGAGGGTTTGGGGATTTTATAGGGTAGGGTTTTGGGGTTTACATTGACTAATGAGTGGAGGGATAGGGAATAGGGGTTTAGCAATGTCTTAGGGTAGGGAAAATAGGGAAAAATGGAATAGGTGGAAGAGAAAAATGGAAATAAGGGGAAAAACGAGAGGGAGGAGGAATCTTGGCATCAACACCACACTTTTGCAACCCTAGAGCAATGGCTTTAATGATTTCAAGTGGTAGGGTTTAGGCATTTGTTATTGCAATTATAAATGGCCATAACCATCATCCTATCCACAAACTTTGATATAGACCCTACCTGTCGATTTGAAGGGTTTCAAAGAGATTTGTTGCAAGTTTGACACAAATCTGGGCCTTTGTGTGTGTGCGTCGCACAGCACCCAGTGCGTCGCGCTCGGTATATGCGTCGCGCCCTTGTATTTTTACTACTTCGAGGTCACACTCTGTGCGGCGTTCCCTCTATGTGCGTCGCGCCCCTCTGTGTGTGTGCCGCACTCCTGAAAATGACTCCAAACTCACTCCAAACACGTGCTTTGCACTCTCAATCACTTTTCTATGTTTATCTATGACCTTGATTTGCATAATGACTTTGTTTCTTGTGGAAACTTCTATATAAAGGCATTTGGAGTCATGGGTTTAATTTTTTCTTCTTCAAAACCCACTTTGCTAATGTCTTGTTTTGGCACTTTTCAATGATTTAATTCAACACTGAATTTCACTTTTCCCTTTGAATTTTTAGCTAGAATGATGAAATTTTCGGCTCTTTTTGTAGGGGTTGTATGACAGGGCATTTGGCCACAGAAACCATGACTGCACCTGAAGAGATCAACTGGAGACTTTTTTGAAATTTATCCCAAATGACACACTATTTGACTTTTCTTCAAAATGGAGTTTTGAAGAACAGACGTAATATGTCAACATGACGATGAAATTCTTTGAATCATAACTTTGTAAGGGCCTCCCCCTGGACTGCATGGCTTTATTGGACATGGTTGAAGACCAAATTGACTAATCCCTAGACCTAATGACTGAAAATGACTCTTGTCCATTAAAAGATCGAACATTAACTGTCATGGACTTTAGTGAACATTGACAAAAGACTTAAGCCAACAGGTGCGAAACATGAGGGGAAATGACTAACATGACCTTTTCCGTCAGATTATGGCATACCCCTAGCAGAATGCATCTAAGTGAATGGAGCGGGACTCCTAAAAATGAAATGCAGAAAGAGATTTGATCTCTGACGGAGGACTGTCAAGACCGACTCTAACATAGCTGACCTTCCCTGAGTCTTGAGTGTCTTTTGGTCTCTATAAAGCGTCCATTTAGTTTGTATTTGTGTTTGATTTCCTTTGGTAATAATTGGTTTCGAATTTTATTTATTCTTATCATAGGTCACTTGCAAACTTGTTTTCTTTGATCATTGATCGCTTGGATGAATTGTTGTTCTAGTCCTCATTCTAAAAAGTGCATTTTAATCAGTGATTAGATTTTATATCTTAATTTTCCTCATTTTCAAAAGTTAAGTGTGGTGAAAAGAAAAAAACCTTTCATTGGCGTTTAATGTTTTTGCATCTATATTGATTTAAGAATAATTGCATGAAAAGGGAATTTCATTAAGCATCTTGTTTGCTACATTTTTTGTGTTGCATATTGTTTGTCTCTTCTCTTAGCTATATTTTCATTGAAGTGAAAGATTTCATTTCGTGCTGCTAGATTTTCATTTTATGGAATTCAAGTGAATTCATGGTGAGACATAAAACAAAAACTTAATTCAAGATCAACTTAAAATTTATTGAATCAACCTAAGGATAATTTGTAACATTAACATAAGCACATAGATGTCTAGGCTAGAGATGTGTTCCAATGTCATTAAACATAGGAGTTGTTGTTGTTTTCTAGTGTTACATCTCGAGGGTGAAATCTCGTTCCACGTATTTGATTGTATGGGATCATACTTGTGTAGATTTGGGTATATTAGTGGTGCTCTACACATGTAAAGTATATGGGAACGATCTCATTGAATGATTATGCATTAGACATCACTTCTATGGACTGCACTCCCACGTACCATCAAGTATATTTTGGGAGTCCCCAATAGGTTCCTATCCATCCATAGGTAACCAAGTTTGTCTCCTTGTATATCATGATACACTGAACACAAAATTCAGGGAGATTGGTTATCTTACATTATGTCCTTGGTTCACCAAGGTGTATATTAAAGTTCACAGTTGCTTGGTAATCCTTTATCCCTAGATTACCGTCTTTTTGGTTTATTTACTTTTTTGTTAATAAAATTTTCTATCCAATATTGTGGAACAACAAGATCCCCCACTCTATCATTCATGTAAGATGAAAAATAAGCCTCCTCTTCCCATAGAGGGTACTCTTGGCCGTCATTAGAAGCACAAAAGAAACCAAAAAACCGAATCAAGAAACTCGAGAACTACTTCTAGTCCTCCTCCTGAATCTAATAAACTAGAATCATTTTCCCCCTCAAGTACTGAACCCAAGGTTACATCTACTCTTTTCGGTGAAACTAACAAAACCAATATTGAAGTACCTGAAACTTTTTTGCTTGAGGTGATACAATCTGACTATCCTAAGTCAGAAACTTTATTTCCTAAGGTCATCAAACCCAAGGAGCCTCAGCCATCTTTAACTCTTACTTCAATTATTCATCTTCTCTTCCTTTGTCTCAGACAGATCCACCTACCATAGATCTTGGCGCTGACAATGAACCGCTTCCACCTAGATTTTTGAGTATCGAGGAGATCCCATAACAAGAGCCTTTTCCTTCTACTCATTTGGAGGGAATTTTTCTTTTTCCAACCCATCCTCTTCTTCCTCCTCCACCTTCTGTACAAATTTCTTTACCTGGTTCTTTTGAATCACCCATAAATTTCACATGGAAATCTACATTGGGATTATTGACCATGACTGGAACCGATATGGCTTCCCAGCCTGCATCTACCATTATGGTTGAGACAAAATTTCACTTCCACATCTATGTTTTTGACATCACCATAAGCACATTTTTATGGTGGCACATCCATCCCACGAGGTTATCATTCCTTATCTAGTACCTTCTCTAGTGAATCTTCCAGTTTATGGACATACCCCATGTATTCCATTTTGGATATTCCATCAGGTGCTTCTCTTATGAGTGTTGCTCAACCTACTCCTTCTCCTCCTCCTAGAATGGCAGTTGAACAGTAGGCTAGCCCTTATGTTAGTGGGAAAGGTCATATTCAATAGCATAATTATCCTTATGTTGGGTACCCTCCACATGGGGGACAGTTGCTTCCATCATCCCCTCCCCTTTTGGTAGGGGGAACCTATTGTTGGTATACCTCAAATTGGTAACCAACCTTATTATAGTTCTCCTTATCTTGGGATGGCTTCCAGTGTTTGGCAACCTACTTTTCCTGTTCAACTTAGTTTAATCTTGGGTTCATTATTTGTTTCTTAACCTGTGCCATCTTGATCTCAAATTCCTATTCCTCAATATGTACCTCAATAAGCTCAAATTCATGTAACTCAACCTGTACAGGTTGCAATCACATCTCAACCCATTCCTTTAGTATTTGGTACCTCTCAACTCCCACTTACTCAGCCTTTACAAGTTCCTTTTCAATTGTAATCACTTGCACAAGGTATTCCTTAAATTCGGGTAGGACAAACTGTGTATGGCATGGAACAGTATCAATTGAACCCTCTTTATTATGGGAAAATGAAAACACCCATTGGGCTACAGTATAGACCTTATCAGCATACTCCTTAGGTGCCTTTTCAAGGCCAACAAATTCATGCTTACCCTGGGGCTAGTCAGCAAGGTCACTTATATTCTAGCTATCAAAATCCTCCTTATTTTAGTACCTAGGTTGCTAATTACCAGAACCCTCCTTATCTAGGAATGCAAGTGCCTATTTTCCAGGCTATTCCTTCATATCTAGGTCGTCCTCCATGGGACTTTAATTGGCAGTTTCCTTTTATGGCCACTCTTGAGTTGCCATATTTGACTCAGCTCACCAATGACCCCATTACTCATTCGCCTTGGTAGTCGATTATTTCTACCAAATTACCTTCGAATATCCCTAAATTCAATGGGAATCCAAGAGAAGACCCGTCGACGCATGTCATGATGTATCATCTATAGTGTTCATGAAACTCCCTTAGTGATAATTCTATTTGACTTCATATTTTCCAAAGAACTCTTATTGATACTACTGCTAAATGGTATATTGAGTTAACCAGAGCTTCCTTGCATGATTTCATCATGTTAGCCACAACTTTCCTTGCACATTTCCAATTTCCCATCAAATACCAAACTAGAACAGAATTGTTAACCAACTTCAAACGATTTGATTCCACTCAAAATTAAAATCACATTCATGAGTGGAGGCATCATCGTCGGTTGATCAAAACTTATGTTCCCAATCAATTTCTCATGGAATGGTTTACTAAATCTATGTTTGCACCCATAACAGAAGATGTGGCCAAAGGTGGAGTTCTCACGGAAGAGCAAGTAATTTCTCATGTGCAATATTTTGATTTGGTCTATACCAAATCTGGCATGCTCTATGATAAGATACTGAACACTTTGACACCTGCAAATATTGTTCCTCCTTCACCTAGTAAAGAATCTCATGTTGTTGATAGAATTATTTGGTTCTACCATCTTGCAGACAGCAAGTAAACCATCTGGTATTTCTCCACCCACATCTACTCAAAACCCTCAGTCCCATCCTCCTATAGCTTCTTCTTCCAAGATAAATTCCATTTCATTTTATAAAGGAAAGTATCAACAGCAACCTAGAAGAATGAAGAAAGGAATAGGTAAGAAAAAGAAATATCCCTCTCTGCAGCATAAACAAACAAATTAGTCTTTTGATTAGAAAAGGAAGCCTCCGTATCCTTTCTTGATTTGAAATGAGGAAAAATTTACACATCATTGTCCTCACCGTGCTGAAATGAATCAAGTTCTTAATTCCTCCACTTCTCCTGCAATTTCGACCGACTTGTTTCCTAATTAAGAGACTCGTATGGTTGTTGGACCCATCTTCCTCTAACATGGTTTTGATGATTTTCTCCTCAAAGCTAAGATTTGATGTTTTAGTAGCTATGTGGAACAAGGACTATGGTAATGTGAATCCATCGAATGTTCAAGTTGTTGATCAACCTGACAGTTTGGCACCATCTTCATCAAATCCCACTCTGTCATTGATTCCTACTGAATTGACTATTAAACCTCTGAAGGGCGTTATTCATAAGTCAGCTTTCAACGCTCGTGCAAGAGTCGCTTAGATATTTAACGTACTTGAAGACTTGGCCCAATCTCCATCAGCTATTTTGACCCTTGAGTTATTACAGAACTTCCCTGCCTAAACAAAGGATTTACTTTCAGCTATCAGATGTGTGGATCCATTAGATTATAACCTTGTTGTTTTCTCTCATGAAAACTATACCCTGCAGCTTCCATCTCAATTAGCTTTTATAATCCAAGTCATCATCCATGGTAAGAATATTCATCATTCTATCATGGATGAGGGAGCCTTGACTTGTATTATGTCTATGTCTTGTTGGAAAGATATTGGTTCTCCTCAACTGAGTCAGTCACCTACCACATTGAAATCATTTCACAGGAGAACATACAAACCTTGTGGGATTTTGAACTCCCTGTAAATTAAATTAGGGTCCAAACCTATGTCCATAGAAGTTGAAGTTATTGATGAACCTCTCAATTACAATATTCTTTTAGGACATACATGGTTTTATGCCATGGTTGCTTACATCTCGACTTACTTTCGTATGATCACCTTTCCTCATAAAGGTGGGATTGTAGCCATACACCAACTCACCTTTTTTGCCTCTCATTCACTGTTATGAAACCAGCTCACAAATAGATAGAAAATGTAGTTGAACGCCTTAGAATTCAGCCTCTTCGAGGGGGAAACCTCCTTTACATTATACAAATGAACAATCCTTTGATGATACAAATGACAAGACATCCTTTCTATATATAGGATTCTAAAGGGTCATAATATAATCAAAGCTGACATAACAATAATAATGTAAGGGCACAATAATAACAATAGTGGGCTTCTATGGGGATTAATAATAACAATATGGGGACTACATGGGCACAACAATATACTAAGGGGGTTTTACTAATAACAATAAGGGGTTACACTAGTAGTATAGGGACCTAACATGCCCCTCTCCTTCAAAAAGTGTTGTCCTCAATACTTGAGTAGTTCTTGATTCTTCTGTATAAATTGTTGTCCTCCCATGTGGAATCTTCAACGGGAAAGTTCTTCCACTTGATGAGATACTCTGAAATTGATCTATTTCATAGCTTTTGATTTCTCAGTTCTGTCACTACTTCAGGTTCCAATATGATTTTTCCTTCCTTGTCAAGTTCTCGCAATATTGTTTGAACTGGGATCTTCTGTAACTTTTGAATGAGTTCCCACTCCTTTGGGCATATGGATATATGTAAGGCCTGATGTTTGGAGGAATACTTCGTGGAAATAAATGAATAGCATGATCATGATCACGAATAGGTGGGAGGCCTTTGGGATTCTCAAATACCTTTGAATGATTGTCCAAAACGTTTTTGAGATATGGAGAAATACATGATTTCGATGTGGGATCCTCTAGTGAACATAATTGTGCAATTACAGCCCGTTTTTCTTTATTTAGAAGCTTTATCATGTTGTTAGAGTTGATTACCTTTCCAGGTTTTCCTTTGATACCCGTCAATTCAACTTCCTTTCCTTCCCAAAAAAATTTCAAGAAAATTTCTTGAAAATCAAAAGCTATCGTACCCAAAGATTGTAGCCATTAGACTCCTAGTAAAACATCAGCACCACCCATTGGAATGTAAAGCATTGGGCTATTCAATACATATTCTCCCATGGATAGCTTGATATTATGGCACTTCCCAGAGCAATTTATGGTTCCTCCACTTGCAACCATCACTTGACACTCTGGTGTTGGATATAGGAAGAAATTCAATTCCTTAGCTATATTACAATCAATAAAACAATGGGTACTGCCCGAATCAATCAAAACTCTTACCTTTTTCTTCTTAATATGCCCTTCTATCTTGATAGTTTGAGGAGTGGTAATTTCTTCCAATGCATTACAAGATATGGTCGGATTGATTTCTTCAGACTCGATGTGATCTTTCAATTCTTGAACATTTTTCTTCTTGATATGTCCTTCTATATTGATAGTTTGAGGAGTGGTAATTCTTTCCAATGCTTTACAAGATATGGTCAGATTCATTTCTTCTTTCTCTAGGGTTGGTCTGGTGTATATATTGTTATTTTGATGTTTCTTGATAATTTTCTTCCTCCTCTCCACAATCAATGTAAAATAATTTCTTCTCAGCACACTTATGACCTTTAATTTATTTGTTATCACAATTGTAACAAAGCCCTTTTTCTCTTTTTTCTTCCAATTGTTGTGGTGTAACCCTTGTAGGTTATGGAAAGCTAGGAGAAACAACACTTCCATCTTTATATTTGTGAGGGGCAGACTTCCTTGTTGCCATAATTTTTCTTTCCACTTTCTAACAAAGCCCTTTTTCTCTTTTTTCTTCCAATTGTTGTGGTGTTTCTCTAAAGAAGGTGTTGCTCTTTGTATCCTCATATTTTTTTATCATTTCCTCTATGAGAATTGACCATGTAACAAGTTGTTTACAAGAACAAAGCCCTTTATACCATAAAAATTGATCTGGTTCTAAATATGAAAATGCAATACATACCTTTTGTAACAGTGGTGCACCATGAAGATCAAAATATTGCTCCATCTATAGTATCCAATTTAGTGGATCCTTTCCATCAAACTTTCTCATATCACCTTTTCTTGATTTCAGGAGCTCGATCTTGAAATGACTGTAATGCTTCACTTTCGGATCTTTAAGTTCTGCAATTGTGACCTGCAGTAGCCCTCTACATCCTCTTTCCAATGCCACCATTCTGATCAAATTTATATTCTTCAAGAAAGAGTTACGCATAATCTCCCACGATGACCTAATTTTATACCTTTTCAAAAGAGCCAACTTATATGAAGTGCCACCTCTCACTGTTTTGACCTTTGGGTCTAAGAAATATATATAGGAAACTACAGTCCGTTCTAGTTTTGTAACTTCTTACGAAATTGCAATCTGATGCTCAAAACAAAAGTTATGAGGATTTTCCTAAGGTCACCTATTTGGAATGTAATTCAGGAGTCTGCAAAAAGACCAACTTCCTCAGATCATATCTCCACAAATATTGTGCAAAAAGCTTTGAAATTTGGACCCGAGGTTCAGCACGATTTTGGCTCAATTGGGTTTTTTTTCTCTTCTGAAACATCGCATAAAAACATTTATAGTGAAAATGCCACGATGACCTACTTGGAGTAGCAAAAACCTAGAATCCAAACCTCTGATACCAAATGTTATGGAACCAGCTCAAAAAAAGATAGAAAAGATAGTTGAATGCCTTAGAATTTAGCCTCTTTGAGGGGGAAACCTCCTTTACGTTACACAAATGAAAAATTCTTCGATGATACAAATGACAAGACCCCCTTTCTATATATAGGAGTCTAAGGGGTCATAATATAATCAAAGCTGACATAGCAATAATAATGTAAGGGCACAATAATAACAATAGTGGGCTTCTATGGGGCATAATAATAACAATATGGGGACTACATGGGCACAACGATATACTAAGGGGGTTGTACTAATAAAAATAAGGGGTTACACTAGTAGTATAGGGACCTAACCTTCACATGTTACTGGAAGTGTCCCTCTTGTAGGAGAGACTCTATAGTCATATCAACATGTCAGAGTTGGATTGTTGAAGGATTGTTCACTTATGGGAACCTTTTCACTCCCTCCTCCTCTCCTTCCTAAAAACTCACCTTCGGTTGCCTATATCAAAATTATATCGTCTTCTACTATCCTAGCTGATCCATGGACTGTACCATATGAAAATGACATCCAAATTTTTGGCAACCGAATGTCGCTAAGCCCCATTGAGCTAGATTATGAAGACATTTAGTTGGCTTGTGTGGTTTCTTCATTTGATTCGCTTAATTGGGTAGACAAATAAGTGGATCATGGTACATATTCTAATCCTTACCAATGAAAGAATCATGGAAATCATGATGTCAGATGATGTTCTATGGGACGAAAATTGCCATCATTCCTCCTTACCTGATTCCATTGAGGATAATCTCACTCATGCATATTCACCTAAGTTTTTCGAGCCTTGTATGAATCACATTTTCATTGTTGGTCCCTTTGCGAAATGGGGTATCAACTTTATGACATGTAACCCTCACTTTTTCAGGGGGCATAGTTATATTATCGTCGCAGTTGACTACTTTACTAAATGGGTCGAGGCGATGCCTACATTTAACAACACTAGAGAAACAGTTGCATACTTATTTTTCAACCACGTCATCACATAGTTTGGTATTTCACAAGCAATAATTGCAGATCATAGAAACATTTATGGAATCATGTGATGATCACATTAACTGCTAAACTGGGAATTTCCCATGAAAATTCCACTCCCTATTATCCACAAGATAATGTACAGGCTGAGGCCATCAAAAAACTTCTTACGATAATTCTTCAACACATGGTAGGGCTCCATAAATCACACTGCCATTTGCATATTTGCACTACTTTGTGGGCATATCAAACGTTAGTGAGGACTGCTACTAGATTTACACCTTTTCAGTTGGTATATGGTCTGGAAGTTATCTCCCAATTGAATGTGAAATTCCATCATTGAAACTAGTTGTTGAACTTCTTTTTGTGACTTCTGTAGAAGAGGAGCTTATTTTACATCTGAATCGTTTAGTTGAAACCTGTTGTTAACACCAAAAATCATACACATGTTAGTATAATCCAGATGACATTAAAAGTGTCCAACAGAATGCATAGGTGGACATTTTTCCATCCAAATACAATATGAAGATTTAAAAATCAAAAGTTCTCCTAAGGTCCAAAGTTTATAAAGGAAATTAATTAAGGTCGTGCATATATTTCTTAAATAAACACATGCATGGTATAACCTCCAAAAGCCGCATGGTTGTAGAAAAATATGACTCAGCAGTCTGGTACCACTCTACACACTTGAAGCCGTTTTTCTGGCATGATATCAGCCTAGTATAGCCGAATTCGAGTCACCTTGGAGAAGTACAGCCCTTAATGGAATCTTCTTGTCCTACTCATGTGTCGTTATCATAAATGTACTAAGAGAGGGAAAAGGGATTCAAAAAACTCTATATAAATAGGCCATGGGAGAGCCAAAACAAGAGACATTATTATACTAGCCAAATTGTTGTTTGAGCAAACCACCATTCTATTGTTGAAAACAAGGAAGTGAAGAGCACTAGCTTGTTGGTCAAATTTCTTCTAAGAAACCCAACATATTAGTGAGTGAAGAGGAATCAATGCTTTGGAAAGTCTTCACACTTCTTTGAGAGAAAGGAGAAACTTGCAAAGAGATTAAAGAAAAGAAACCCCCTTGCTGAGGATTTTTGAGCTCCCTAGCTCAAAGAAATATCTTCAAGTGTCTAAGATTCTAATTGTATTCAATCTCTACCACCAAAAATCAATAAAGGGAGATTTTTCCATATATTATTGATGTCTTTGCTCCATTTGAGCATTGTTTTGTTTATGCACCTCTTTTTTTAAGTTTCTCTTTATGTATGCATTGTTTCCACTATTTATAATGTTGTGTTTATTTAATTTTGTCCACTAACAACACCAATTTTGACTATGATCCTTTGTAGGTAACAATCAAGTGCTAAGGGGGTGTTTTTCAGTACACTTGTGCTCCAGAAATGATGCAGGGTTACCCCTGCTTTACCCACAGTATGCATATAGATCTATGCGTAAACCATTTTATGCCTAGGAATTTCTATGACCTTCCGGCCAAAGGTTCATTATAAATAACAATAGTTAAGGCCCCCTTAATTAGAACTTATATGGAAATGTTTATTCATTAACCCCATAGTCTAACCCTTCATATCCTTTCCCTATCGGGACTCTTTACATCCTCATAAACCTTTGTTAATTCCTATGGCTACACATATAACCAACCCCACTTTATAACTTTGGTCATAATTGGACTTAACCGTAAACCCCTCTATTGGAACTTTAATACTATTATAAACCCTTTATAATAGATATCACATAAAACCACATAAATCATACCTTTTTCCGCCTTTCATAAGCCTTTGCATAGTTTCCAAGACTTGCCTTTATCGCAACGCTCATCGCAATTTGCCATGGTCATACCACATATATGCTCTTATCACCGCTCCAACTCCAATATGTGACTATCGAATGCGTTTAAATAATGATTTTGCATTAAAGCTGGGGGCACAACACTTTAATGGAATACAAAGGAAATACATGGGAAGCAAAGGAAAAGCCCGCTACTAATCCTTGGGCTACATCTCAAAAGCTATACACCCACATTCATATTTATCGTTGGGTCCATCAATACCAAGTCTTTCCACATTTTTTCTCTGATCTCTGAAACGCCTGACCTCTGATCTCCGATCAGCATTTATCGCTATCGCACCATCCTTCAACTCCTAACCTTTGTGATACGCAATTACATTTCAACCGTCGATCAGGCTCGTGATCCGGTGGTTGATGATTAATCGCATGATCACAATTGCTTATTCGCTTTGGCCATCCGACAACACTTGAATGGTTTTTTCCGATGTGATATTCCTTTGTCTATTATGTGATTGGATCTTGTTTGTTGATCTATTAGATCTGATGGTTTCTGTTCAAAGATACTTCATTCTTTCATCCACCTCTTTACTTTATTTTTTTGTCGTTTCTTCAATGATTCTTGGTCTTCCACTAATCTGCTGGGACTCCCTCCTGAGCTTAAACTCTGTGAGTTCTTAAATCACTATCATTCTAGAGCATTGATTTGATCCTTTGAATGGATCAATGGCCCGTTACGAGTCTCTGTCTCGCTCTCTTCCTCTCTGTTTGCTCGCTGAACTCCGCCTGCATATATAGACTATGCAAATCTCTAATTCATTGTAATTTATCATTCAATATTCAATCATGCATTTATATAGTCATGAATTGAATTCTTGTATACCAACACATATAACAAATTATTACATATTGAGTTTTTGTCTTCTTGGCCTGATTCTTCTAATTAGTGGCCTCTATTCCAACCTCTGCCCATAGGCTTACAAACACACTCTAACTAGCTTAACCAGCTAATTAGCTAACCTCTCTCTAACCTCTCTAACCTCTCTAACCTCTGATCATGCCTTTTACATTTATACAAAAAGGATTCTAAAACCAATTCTTGGTTTAGATCCATAAGCTTCTCAACAAAATCCTAAAATATCTTTCCCATCCCTAAGGATTCTCTCAAATCCACAAAAACATGAACTGACTCTTAATCTAAGATTTACAATCAATTCTCAATCCTCTCATCACTCAACTATCCTAAAGCTCTCATGTTCTCCTAAATTCAAGAACGTTTACAGTTATGCCTCACCATATTCAATTAAATCCTTTTCTAGCTTCTCTAATTAAAATCACTCAAAACTCTTAGTAATTACATTAATTCCATACTTAGGAAACCAACTCCCTTGAAACACAAGACCCCCTATGTCTACTAGAATACAATAATGATGTTGAGCTGAATGCTCCTGCATCAAAAAACACCACATCAAGAATGGTGACCATACTAATCTCTTTTCATTAAGTTATAGATTGTTTACAGGACCTCTTCTCTGCAGAAACATCCTTCAAGGCGCTCTTCACCTCCCTGGATTTTTTACAGTCCCATAGGATTTATTCTGAGCCCATGGAAGTGAAAAAAATTTCAAATCTTTCTCACCCAAATGCTTTTTTCTCTAACAAATGTGGAGCATGCATCTATTTCTGAAAAAATTGTGGAGCATGATTTTGTTTTTGCAAAACCCGTGCGACAAACAAAAAACAAAGAAAATTCTTGTATTTTTTCAGTTTTCTCAAGTGATTGGAAACCTTTAGTGAATTTCCTTCACCTTTGCATTTGGTTTTTCCTATTCAGTACGCCTAATTTCTTGAATGAACCCTAATTTATCAAGCAATTATATTTTTTTGTATTTGCAACAAATACCCACATATCTTAATTAGGGAGGAAAGTGAGTGGCCAAAATCCACATATGTTTTCAAACTATTTTGCTTGCAATTATGCAAATCACATAGCTTTATTAGTGAAGCAAGTAAGTGGCCCATTGTCCATGACTCTTTCTACTAACCAAAGCATTTTTTGGGACTAGCAGAAAATGTTACTAGAGAAAGTAAGTAATCTTTTCTTCCCTTGTGTTTCTTAGATGAACCTAGGATTGCATATGAAAACCTTCTTGAAAGCATTTGAATTTCCATCTCCCTCATTAAACTCCACATAGTTTAATAGGAAAAAAGTCGCAAATAATCCACAAATATATTTATTTTTTCCATGCAAGGAACAACAACACTTAGTGTAATTAGAAGGATACTGAAAAGGATCATCAGATATCCACATCTTATCACACTTTTTATTCTCACTTGCATTACACACTAAGCCTTCATACGCTTTTTACTCAAGGATCATCAAGCTTTTGGGTCTTTGGTTACTTAGTCTATTTTGGCTTACAAAGTCACTCCATAAGTAAATTAAGCCTCTTTAAAAACAACCATAACTTGAACAAATTAAATTTCCCCATAGGGCCACCAAAAAATTTATAGTTCAGGTTAGGACCATTGGGGATAGGCATCCCATAAGTCACCATGGTCATGTTACACCATTGGAACATAGCCATTGAAGTTTTACGGAGCTTAAATTCTTCAATCATCCCACAGAATAGAAAACTCGAGCATGGCAAAGACTTATTGAGAGGGGGTTCAGCTTAGCTCCAATGCATGTGGTACTCTTTGGGACTACCTTGCCCATCTAGTGCTTGGTTTTGGTAACTGACAAATAAGAAGTTAAAGACTCAAATGCTCACATGGGATGGAGGTACTTAGTGACCAAATCTAGGGCATCATTTCCCTAAATGTGAGGTTGTAGGCAACACTTGAGCCTCATTACCATTACCTTGGTTAATTCCTCAGCAACTGGAAGGAATTTCCAATTCTTTTAGGATGTTTCCCTAGGACCCATCAAAGGATATCTTTGCAAGGCCTAGTTACTTTAAGAGTGGACAAAATGACCAAGTCTACACAGGATTTTTAACCATACGCAACAAACAAAACCCCTTTTCTTGTTTGGTTGATCACATAGTTTAATTACTAAAGGAAAATAAACCATTGATATTTTCGCTTTGTTTTATGTATGTGACCCTATTGCGTTGATATTTATCTCCTTCCCTCACCATACACAGAGTATCACACACTCTAAATTTACACAATAGAGGAACCCAAGGCTCCCCATTGATCAAGGCATTTTCTAGACCTCCCTCCATTATCGAGGGGTGTGCCAGGACTCCCACCATTTAGGCATCAAGGACAGCACTCTGGCACCATTGTCAGATATTCCCTTACTAGTAAATCTTTCCTTGGAACTCATCCTTTGAAAATTACACTTTTCACCACTCCAGAAAGTTCCCCACCTACTAACCCCTTTGGGAGCGGACACACCTCTCCTCTGGATAGTCCTCAAGATACCCATCAAGGTAGTTCTCCTGAGACATCCCCATAGAGATAATGCTTCATATAGTTGTCCAAAATCGTTTTGCAATGGAAATTAATGCATATATCCTATTCTTAGCTTCATTAAATGTCCCATATTTAAGCAATATAACCAATGAACCAATCACACATAACCAAAATTAGCTAGCTATGCCCACAAAGCTCCATTTATATATTCCAAAGTTCGAGGGAAATCAGGGAAAAGACCCAGGGAACCATGTCATGAAATTTCACATGTGGTGTTCATCTAATAGTATCACAAAATATACTATTAGATTACGACTATTTCAACGCACCTTAATAGGGACCGCCACGAAATGGTATATAGACCAGCCCTTTGCATCTCACAGAACCTTTAGCTCATTAGCTACTGCTTTCCTTACTTTTTTCCAACTCCTTGTCTGCCATGATTTGGGTTTGGAACTCCTAACCAACTTCAAAGAAGCACAATCTACACATATCTTGGATCATATCCATGAATAACAGAAATGTTGTAGCCTGTGCAAAACTGATTTTGAATATAAAGTCCTCCTGGAAATTTTCTTGAGATCCCTCACCTCTGAAATCTCTAAATACGTGGCTAAAACATTCCCACAAACCAAGTAAGAAGCCATTAGTAAATCCCAACAATTGGTGCTTATCTATAACCAGTCTAGGTACATTTATCACATGCTCCCAGATGCCCCATGCCTACAGTCTTATTGAGAAATGACAAATGCATCCAATATTATTGATGGACTAATTGGGACCTTATCCCAAAGACATCACAATAATAATTATCAATACCATGCATATCCATTTGGTGGCCCATCATATGATGATACACCACCATTAAAAAATACAAGGTATTATAATGGTCAAACTGCACCAATGCAGAATATAGTCAATAAGGTTAAGCAATACCAGCCCCTGCAAGGAGGCTTGTATTATCCCCCTCAGGGAAATCAATACTCCTCCTAGAGTACAAATAAGATAGATGCTCCCCAGAATTAGTACGTTAACCACTGACAAGAGGGCAAATATTATCCTTTCCCAACACCGCAATAGAATATCTCGCCAATGCAAAATAATGCTTGGGTGAATCTAGTGCAACCTTCTCTCGCTTCACCACAAAAATCAAAAGAACAACTGTATTTGGTTAATCCTTCTAATGGTGCTAGGAAAAAAACCTAAAAATAAGTCAAAGGGAGAACCCAAGTAGGGTAGTAGCAACCCCCAAGGGCACCAGGAAGGGATAACCCCAACCAAAACCAAAACCAAGGTACAGCCAACAATAACTCTCAGAAACAAGGAAAGAACACTAGTCTTCGAATTAATCATGCATGAGTTATCTGCGGGGAGTACGGTCATTATACACATCATTGTCCTCAACTTCCTGATTTGAAAAGGATACAAGACAGTAGGGGGCAAGGCAACCAACAAACTACAATCATGTAGGACCCCTTCCCCCATCAGGGAATTATTAACACACAACAACAAACTCCCCAAACTCACCCATCTGGAGGGAACGTCAACAATGCTCCTAACCATGACAGGAGAGGAAATCCTCTTACAAACAAGGAATCAAACTTATGAGACTCCCCTAGAGCCCAATCCATCCACCTCAGCTATGGCCATACCTACTGGATCTTTTACCATCATGCAACCTTTCGTAGATTCCATGCCTAAAATGGTCAATGGACCCTTATGATGTGTAGAGCACAATTCAAACGTTTCCCATATTTACATCATAGTCGATGACTTAGCTCAATCACCACTAGATATGTCAACACTTGAAGTATTATAGACATTCCCAACCCAATGGAAAGCCCTACTTTCTTCTCTAGTCGCAATTGACCCATCTGATTCCCACCTTATGGTCTTTGACTTGGACAAAGCTACTCCATGATTACCCTCAGCCTTAACTTTCCAAATCCCTATCTCAATCTAGAATATAAAGGTCCATCATTGCATCATCGATGAAGGGGCTTCCACATGCATCAAGTCCAAATTTGTTTGGTAGAAGTTAGGATCCCCTAAACTTAAGCCTTCTAACATAATGCTCACAGCATACGATAGACACCCTTTAGCCTACATTGGCTTATACTCTAATGTTCTTGTTAAGTTGGTTGTAAAAAATATGTTAATAGACATTGAAGTACTTAATGCTGAGTTGGATTACAACATCCTACTAGGTTGAAGCTATATGTACAAAATGCTTTTAGTTGCCTCATTTATGTTCAAAAAAATGATGTTTCCCCATGATGGGAAGGTCATTACCATTGATCAACTCACATACTATGAGAAGGAAACTTCACCCACACCAAATGGCATGTTTCCCTTAGTATCGTCCTCCCAAGAGGTGGTCACTATTTACACTGAGCTCAACCCGGGATAGTTTAAGCCATTAACCCTCCTAGGAAAATTCCCAAGAGCCCCTCCGGTAAGACAAAATCTTTTCCCAAATACAGGATCACCGATGTGCATGATGACTTCATCAAACACCGCCCAAACCTTGGAATCAATTCCAGACACCTCACCCCCTTAAACTGAATAATTCAGGACCTTTTCTCAAGCCACCAACCAGAAGCAAGAACCAGTTTTGGATAACCATGTTATTACCAACCCAAATTCCTTGCCTAACTCTATCACCAATTCGCCCTTCTTATATCAACCATCAGGTTTTGTCTCACACCACGTCATTGCAACACTCATGTTGCCTGACATAGCCCTCATAATACCAGTATGGTATTTGGCCCCTAAGGCCACACCAGCTAGCACAGGTTATATTGCAACAGGGTTAGTTCCTATTCCTCCTTAGGACAATAAGACACCCCATACATCACATACCCAAGTACCACTTATGCCATAAGCAGTGTCAATACCAACACCAGCTAAACCAAAACCAATGAATAATAAAAAAGGTAAAAAATCGAAAGCCCCAAACGCTCCCTCCTCTAGGATCCCTCAACCCTACACCTTTTGTGAAACCATAGGGCACCCCACCAATAATTTCCTTGAATTAAAAGAGCTCAAAGCTCTATTACATGCCCGAAAAGAGCCTATAAACCATCCAACCTCTATCGAGAAGAAGAATTCACCCACGCATATTAAAGAATTATGCACCAATCACACATGTGCCATCTACGCAGAGTGCGAGCATTATACCCATGATTTCCCTAAAGTTCCTTGATACAGAGATGCATTAGTAGCACTCACCTAATCTAATTCCCCATTACTCTCCACAGAGGATGGTTCAAAAAATATTTTTTATTTTGTAAGAGAAGAAGCTTCTTGCTCCTCTCGTTTGATAGGTCCATCAACCTCCACCCACGATCAGAGGCAATCTCAGTAGACACATTCGTCACCATCACCTACTTGTGCTTTGTGTGATGCATCAAAACATTTAATCAACCAATGCCCTGAGTTAATGGAATTTAACTGATTGTGTCCAATTCCCCATGTCACCCAACCAACAAGATCAAGGTATAGGTGTCACACTTTCCAAATATGTGTTAGAAACCATCATGTGCGACATTGTCCCCATCTTTCTCGATTCCGTCCAATGTTAGTATTCATGTAGTATTTTATCGTGGAGAATTTGGATTTACTCGGAGTAGAGATCGAACCATCAAGTCATTCACCACCCCCCGAAAATGAAGCATCAAGGTCTATTCTATGCATGTTTGAAAAAAAGCGACCCCTAGAAACGGGGCAAAACCCCTATTGTATTATCCCCCTTCAATACCACCAAAACAGATCAAATCTTCCATGTGGTAACTAGGCATCAACACCTATTACCATGAGACTAGTATGAAGACTTTGTACTGATACTACTCATACCAATGAAGCCTACCCTATTTTACACACATTTCAGCAGCTTAGGATTTAACACCAACAATCTTGGAAGAAGCTTCTCTTCCCCTATGTACACCAATAAGATAGTAAGAGCTTCCTCCAAAAAAGCCACAACCACCTATAACTAAGATTCTTCCACCACCCAATGATGATGACACGCAACATCATATACGATTTATTTCCTCATTTGTAGGAACAATGATTCGTGCAGTCTGCTCATTAGTTTTTGGTGTCGAGACTGCAAAATCCACCTCAATGATGGTACCAACTCTGATGATGCAAAACCATCCAATCTGCACCTTATCAACCTCTCTAGGTTCTACAGCCTCAACCAATGATTCATATTCATGCTTTTCCACTAGCACAACCAAGTTTACATCTCAATACTTGGCCCACTCACAATCAACCTTGGATAATATTTTCCAATCAAATGAAGATATTCTAGAGGCCATGACGGAACTTGAATGTCCTTGGGACACCATGCACCATCATTCTTCTCTTCTTCCTACCTGAAAAAAAAAAATAAATAAAAAAAAAATAAAAAATAAAAAATTAAAAAAATAAAAAAAAATTCCCCTAATAGCAAGAGAACCCATGACATCTATGCCATTGAAACAAAAGACTTTCTCTCCCCAGGAAAAGTAAAATGGTTCGAAAACCCCATCCCAACACCTAATGCATTTTAGGAAGCAAACATGTCCAATATTTCACCTACCATTTATAGGAATTTACAGGGTAAGTTCCTTGGATAGAACACCAAAGGAAACTGCTCATAAACAGATCACAAATCAATACACTAGTATTATTGACATGGTTAAAACCCTCAAAGAGGGAAATAGTCCATGGCTTGAGCCAACGTGGCCACTTCAAGCAATTTATTAATAAAAGAAAGAAAATTTACATAAGATTCTCTCATGAATGGTCACCCTACAAATGACCCTCCATGCTCTTTAAATAGAGATCATGGACCAATCAAGTGTTAAGCCATGGATCAAGTGTCAATAATACTGAGGAGAGAATGAACCGTCGAATCACTTCACATCTAGAACATATGTGACCGTCAGATTGTAAGTTACAAATGTACATATTAAAGAAACACACTTTACCTAACTCTACACAAGATCAAGTTATACTTAACTATTTCCTATGTGTCGGAATATACTAACATCCCCCCTTAAGAACAACTTGGGATAGGATTTAAGGATGTACAAATATGACACAATAGGACAAGGAAGGAGGCATTGGATCCTATCACCCCTTAGTGACAACTTCTTGAACGCCAAACATAAATTGAAGTTTAGTAAACTTCACCTCTGTGATAGCCTTTGTAAATATGTTTGCAGCTTGATCATTGGTTAAACAATATTGCACTTCAAGAACTTGGTCATGAATGAGCTTTCTGATGAAGTGCATGTGTAGTTCAATGTTTGTTGCACTGATGTTGGACTGGATCTTTGCATAGTTGAATGGCACTTTGATTATCACATCAAAGTGTAGTCGGATGTTGTTGTTGAAAGCCAAACTCTGACAAGATTTGACGAAGCCACAGGGCTTCCTTACTAGCTTCTATGGCACCATGATACTATACTTTTGTTGAAGAAAGAGAAATGGAACTTTTTTTCTTGTAAGCCCATGTAATAGGTCCAAAACCAAAAGTGAAGACATAACCTGCAGTAGACTTCTGATCATCAGGGTCACTAGCCCAATCGAAATCAATGAAACCAACCAATAGAGGATATGCTTCTACATTGTAATGAATCCCAAGATAAATTGTACCTCAAACATAACAAAGTATTCTTTTAGCTTCTTTCTAATGAATTTCATGTGGATTTTGCATAAACCGATCAATAAGGCCAACAACAAAGGAAAGGTCAGGACGAGTATGGGTCAGATGCAAAATTTTTACTACAAGTTGATGGTATAAGGTAGCATCAACTTCAGGGAAAGTACAAGTGACTGAAAGTTTGGCTCCAAACTAAAAGGGAGGAGCTGGCTTACAATATTCCATGTGAAAATGGCATAAAATATCACAGAAATACTTGGACTGGGAAAGGGAAATACCTTCCTTGGTTTGCAAGACTTGAAGACCTAGAAAATAATGCAAGTGTCCTAAGTCTGTCATTTCAAACTTCTTTTTAAGGCTAGACTTCACATGGTTTATAAGGTTGGGATCACTACTAGTAAGGATAAGGTCATCAACATAAAGAACAATAATGATAAGGGACTTACCCACTTTCTTGGTGTAGATAGTATTATCAGAATGACACCTAGAAAAGCCAGTATCTAAAAGAAAGCTATCCATTTTGGCATACCAAGCCTGAGGAGCTTGCTTGAGACCATAAAGGGATTTCTCAAGCTGACATAAAAGGCTGGAGTCTGTTTGTACAAAGCCAGTAGGTTGTTCCATATGGATTTCTTCATGCAATTTCCCATGCAAGAAGGCAGATTTAACATACATCTGATGTACTTCCCATTTGAAAGAGGCATCAAGGGAAAGAACAAGGTGGATAGATTTCATTTTGGCAATAGGGGAGAAGGTTTTAGTATAGTTAATGCCTTCAACTTGTGAAAAACCCTTAGCAACAAGACGAGCTTTATGTTTATCAACTTTTCCATCTAGTCCATACTTGGTTCTGTAAACCCATTTCCATCTAACAAGTTTTCATCCCTTTGGAAGAGGAACAAGATCCCTGTATCATTTGCCAATAATGAATTATATTGTTCATTCATAGTTGTGTCCCAATCTAGATGGCCCAAAGCTTCTCCAAAGGTGTAAAGATCATAATTCGCTGAAGCTTGAGCCAGTAAAGAAGAGGATCTATCAAACTAAGAACACATACGTCGTTGATCTATAGGATCACTTGGAACAACGCCTATTGTATCCCAAGTAGCGTAGACCCATTTTGGAAGAGGCGCTGAAGGATGATCCTGAGAAGGTGGGGGAGTATTTTCATCCTCATTGTCATCATCTGAAGAAGAAATATTTTCAAAAGTGGAAGGGATAGGGAGAGGTGGCACATCCACCGAACTAGGCTCATAGGCCGATATATTTTCAGTAAACTTTACATCTCTTCTAGTGATAACATTTTTGGACTTAAGTGGAATAAGTCTATATCCTTTAACATCTTTAGAATATCCAACAAAAATACATTTTTCACTCTTCGGTTCTAAATCTTTATGTTTCTCATCTAAAATATGGGCCCATGGTTCACTTCCAAAAACATGAAATTGACTTACATATAGTTTAATTGAGCTCCATGCTTTTTCTGGAGTGACATTCTTTAAAACCTTAGTAGGAGTGCGATTTACTATGTAATTTGCACAGTTAATTTCTTCTACCCAAAAATTAAGACTAAGTCCTTTAGATTGAAGCATACAATTAGCCATTTCTTTTAAGGTGTGATTCTTCCTTTCAGCTACACCATTTCGTTGTGGAGTATATGGAACAAATATGTTGCATTTGAATTCCATGCTCAGTGCAAAAGTTGATGAATTTGTTGTTAACATATTCTCTGCCATTATTAGATCTTAGCTTAAGAATTTGATTTTCATATTTTTTTTCAACAAAGGCCTTAAAGGCGAAGAACATGTTAAATACTTCACTCTTGAGTTTTAAGAAGTATACACAAGTGCATCTAGAGAAATCATCAATGAAAGTAAAGAAATACTTGTAGCAAGAGAATGAAACAACTAGAAGTGGACCACATAAATCACTATGCACTAGCTGTAAAGGAGCTGAGGCATGCCAAGAGGCATGTTTTTCAAAACTATCCCGATGATGTTTTCCAAGTACACATCCAGAACAAACACCATCTCTGCAAGATACCATAGGAAGACCTGTCACAATATTTTCTTTACATAGATTTTGAAGGGAGCAATAGTTTAAATGACAAAATTGCTCATGCCAAAGTTTGCTCACTTCATCATTATGAGCAACAAATACCGAGGGAAGAGTTGATGACCCAAAGTTGTTAAACTTATACAACCTTGTAGAATCATCAGCAATGCTAGTAGCTAAAATCTGTTGAGGATCTCTTAGGTCCTTAATTACAACGTCGTGAGGTGAAAATTCAACGATTTTACCTTGACCTAAATGAGTTATCTGATATACAGATAGAAGGTTGCAGGATAAGGTTGGAACACATAATACATCATTAAATTTACCATTGTCTAGATGAACAAATCCAGTCCCTACAACACTAAGAGATCAATCATCACCAACATATATATTTTTGGTGTTGCAATCATTTAAAGAAGAAAACATGGCTTTGTTCTTGGCCATGTGATAAGAAGCTCCAGATTAAATGAGCCACACATGATAATGAGAAGAAGAAGATACATATAGTGCATAACCAGACTGAGATGCTTGACAATGGCATGCAAAAAGTGTTATTCCTAAAGATGAAGTTGAAGTTGAAGAGTGCTCCAAATGGACGTTATGCTTCTTCATTGCTACTTCCAAGGCTTCCATCTTCTTAAATAATTTGGATTCTACGTGGCCATCTCAATTACAAAAGTGGCAATGTCTATCATTCTTCTTCCCTTTGTTTTTATTTAACTTATCATTTTTTTGAAATGATTTTTCATTTTGAGACTGAAATTGCTTTGGACCCTTGTTTGGTTTAGGACCATTCTTTTTAGGATACTGCTTCTTAGGATTCTTTGAAGTTGGTTGTTGTTGGGCGGCTAAGGATTTTTTGGAAGAGTTTCCAAGATTAAGAAGGCCAATATGTAAGAGTTTTTCTTGTTCTCTTATTAAAGAATCACAAAAGGCATCAAAAGAGGGGGACTTGTAATCTTGTCCTTGAGAAATAAAGGCTTCTCTAGTAGAATGGAAGGTGGAAGCAAACACATAGTAGGCTGATCCCAACTTAGTAAGAATGGAAAAGATAAGGCTACCATCTTCTTTCTTAACCTTAACACCTTCCAAGAGAAGTCTAAGGGTCTTGAACTTGGACAAAAAATCTTCAATAGAAGAAAAATTATTGGGTTCTAATGTAAGCAACTCATTTTTGAGTTGATGGGCTCGAATTTCATTTTTAATTCCAAAAAGTTTAGTGAGTTGTTTCATTGCTTCATTAGGGGTATCAATTTTTGCGATATGTAATCTAAGGTCTGGAGAAATAGAAATCCATATCAACCCACATGTTTGATCTTCCTTATTTTCCCATTTGGTTGCCTTATCTTCATCTTTAGGTTTAGTTTCTAGCCTAAGGCTATTCTGTAAAGACCTTTACTTCTAAGTAAATCCACAATGTAAGACCACCATTGGAAGTAGTTGGTGATGTCAAGAATAACTTGGCATGGACTTCCAATTTTAATAGAAACTGAAGTTGTAGATGTTGAAACTAAGTGCTCCAATGGAAATATCTTAAAAAATTAGGCTGATTCAAAAAAACAAAGGCTCTAGAAACAACTTCTGGATGAAGAAGTTATGGATTTTTGAAGAAAAGTTGTTGAAGATGCTAACAAAGTGCGTGAATGTGCGGAAGTGAATGATAATGTTATATTAAACCCAACCACCCCCCCCCCCCCCCCTTTCTTCAAACTCAATCTCATTAGCTCACTTTAAAAAAATATTTTATGTGACCCACTTTTATAAATAAGTGAAAGTCACTTTTACAATAGTACTTTATGAGCTACTCACTAAATTGTAACTCAAATAAAAGATAAAGAGACTTTAGAATTATAAGTGACTCACTTTTTTATAGTGGATGAGAACACTTTTACATAAAGTAACTTCAAAACATAAGTTACATGTGCTTTTTGAAAAAGTAACTCAACAAAAAGAAAGGCTTGAACCCAAGACCTCTATTCTCATAAAGTAACTTTGGACCAAGTGAGCTAGTTTAAAAGGTTAGTATTTCTTGGAAAAGAGGAAGGGGTTTTTTTTTTTCTAGTCACTAAAGCTTTGGGGTGTGTGCTTAATTGAAAAACTCTTTTTCCCTGCAAAACAAAAAACCACACAACCCAACACGGACATGCAAAAAAAACCAAACCTTATGGCTTGAAGTTAGCTTTCATCGAAAACTAAATATTTTCCTCAATGTTTATGATTTTCTGAGATCTCACTAAGGCGCAGCAGAAAAGAGCATATGCATGAGAAAAATCCTTCCTTTCTATTTCTGATTTTCCCAGACCACACAAAGTCGCAAGACAAAGAGTATATGTAGAAATAAAAGGTATAGATCCATAATAAAAAAATGGAGAGCTAAATAAACCAAAATAATAGAGAGATGAATAACTGAAACTGCGAATAAAGATTGTATACCTCCAGATCTTAAAAATGTTGTTGTTAGGGCTACCGGAAACCCTTTCACATGAAACAAAAGGGGTTCCTCACTGGAACAGATGCTCCTAAAACAATAGAGTAGTCCTCTTGGCCTAAAAGCAATTAAAAACTATAGATCTAGGACACGACAATCGGATGCAATTCTACCAGCTTCAAATTTGGATCACCAATGGATGTGGCCCTCAAATAGCTTTGATACCATGTAGGAATTTACAGGGTAAGTTCTTCAAATAGAACACCAGAGGACACTACTCACAAATAGATCACAGATCAATACACCAGTATTCTTGACATGGTTTAAACCCTCAAAAAGGGAAACAGTCCACGGCTTGAGCCAACGTGGCCACTTCAGGAAATTTATTAATAAAAGAAAGAAAATTTACGTAAGCTTCTCTCATGAACAATCACTCTACAAATGACCCTCCATGCTCTTTAAATAGAGGTCATGGACCAATAGGTGTTAAGCCATGAATCAAGTGTCGATAATACCGAGGAGAGAATGAACCGTCGGATCACTTCATGTTTAGAACATATCATGACCATCAAAAAGTAAGTTACGAATGTACATAGTAAAGAAACACACTCTACCTAACTCCACACTAGACCAAGTTATACTTAACTATTTCCTATGTGTTGAAATATCCTAACACCATTAAGGTGAATATTTCAAACAATCCTGAAAAAACCGAGTAAATCTCCCTGGGGGCAACGTGCTCCCCCAAAGAAATAGTTGCATACACATCCCTATTCCAGGAATATAGAGATATTTTTGCATGGGACTGCTGAGAGATGTCAGGCCTTAGTCCCACCATAGTGGATCATCATATTGACACATGGTTGGACACCCATCCTATCTGAAAAAAAACAATGTTAATTGCATCCCTCTAAGGCTACAACAATTAAGCAAGAAATTGATAAACTTCACAAAGTTGGATCTATCTACCCAATTGCTTACACATGTTGGGTTTCCAACCCTATAGCCGTCATGAAAAAATAGCACACCATTCGCATTTGTACTTATTTTAGGGATCTAAATAAAGTATGCCCTAAATATAATTACCCAACACCATTCATCGATCAAGTCATCGATGCTTGCACCAATCATGAGGCCTTATCATTTATGGATGGGTTCTCTATGTACAACCAAATTCAGATCCATCATACAGATCAGTACAAAACAAAATTCACCACCCCTTGGGGGACATTTTCATACCAATTCATGCCCTTTGGTCTTAAGAACATCGGCGCCACTTTCCAACGGGCCATGAACTACCTCTTCCACGATCTATCTCACCTCATCCTCACATATATGGATGATCTCACAGTAGGGTCCAAGAACCATGCCAACCATTTAGAAGACCTCTTCTTGGTGTTCCAATGATGTTGCCAATATAACCTACGCTTGTGTGGTGAAGTAAAATTATAAGTGTGGTCACAAACGAATTCCTCTAGCCCGATAATGGGTCTAGCCACAAAAGATACATTCTATGGAATATTTCCTTAGGTTAGAATCAATCAAGAGGGCCTGCCTCTTGGTCGCTTATCTTACTTGATGATGTCCTCGCTTGCTCGCTTCAACAATCTCTCGCTTCCTTCTTCAAGTCCTGAAACAAGTAAAAAACAACAACACACAAACATAATAATAGATAAATTGCAATTCAACCTACTTAATGAGTCAAGAAGCATTAAGAAAAAATTATTTAATATTACAAAACATGTAGGAAATCAATCGATATTTGCATATATTAATATTCAAAAAGAGATTACAACCATTCGTCTTGATGTCACAGTCTTCCTCTGACAAGACCATGTTCCCTCACTCTTCTGCTAGCACTTCATGATGGCTTCAAACAACAATAGTTTAAAGACTCTTCCCTTTAGGCTTCACTCCAAACCAAACACACTTTTCCCTCACACAACTAGATGGCTACAACTAGTAATAGCTTGCTTGTCTAGTATATTTACACTTAGCCAAAACTCTAACTCTGATTTTCACACTAGTCACTAGTTTGTGCTTGGGAAGAAGGGAGGTTTATATAGAAAAGATGGATGGGAGATGGATCCTCTTCTCATGGGAAAAGGACTTATCCCTTGAGGTAGTTACATCATTATAGGGGAAAGGAGCCCAAATTGTCATCCTCAACCCATCCGGTAAAACCATTTACCATACTTCCATTACAGAGCTTCTAGAGAAGGAAGCTTCAGCTCTAATTTAAAAACATTTCCACAATAGGACTAGGGCAACTAGAATATAGCTTAGTTGCACCGTTCGGCACGAGGAATAGTGATAATATATGCACATTGGTGCGGGGGAAACAAAGGTCATTAGTGCCGATCTTGTAAATTGGGAAAAACAGAAATTTCAAGGAAAATGGTGCAAAAGGAAAATGATTTGCTCTTGAAGAGGGACATAATGGGAGTTTCTCCATGAAGTAAAATCATGTGGGGTTCATTGTAGAGGTCCTCCAAGATCAAGGAACGAGGAGTATAGGGACAGTGACAAAATTTTGCATAACAGATGCCCCCTAAAGCGTGAAGGCCGAACCGGAGTGAGGGATGAAATGCTTTATAAATCAATGCGGGGAACTGGTCTACCATTGGAAAACCTGCAAGAAAGTACAGATACATATACATAAACTGAGATTCCTGTCAAATGATACATGAATCGTGGCATGGACGCAGCCTCTAGAGATGATCATGTAAATGGATCCAGGCATGGGCATAGCCATTTGTCAAAGAGGATCATAATGAAACCAAGGTATGGTCGCATCCATCCAATAATGAGAAGGATCACATGATAACTGATGATCTGGTCATAGCCAACCATTTGAAAGAGACATGCATATCATCATAAACCATGTCACACCAATTTGGAACCTAGACTTTCATGATCTGAGTCCAGGGTCTTATGCTCCAACACGGCTCGATCAAAGTATAGATTCTAGCATGAAAATAGATGTGTTGATGTCGAACATGCAAGAAGGACGCTTGATTACTAGTCAATGATGTAAATTGTTAACAAGTGCAGGAGAAACCACCAATAATGACAATGGCCCTCAAGGTACTATCAGCACAATTCAAAAAATGTGAATACAGGAACTGAGGTTGAACACTCGTGAAATCACTCTATCGAAATCCAATGATGTTAATTTGTTGTCGAGTGTGAAGAACTTTCCATTAAGGCATGCAAGCTCTAAGGTACTGGAAGGAAGTCTCTCGATCAACTTCCTGGATAATGACTTGATGTCAATGGAAAGTGACCATCTTGAAGGAGGGCCATAATGAATTCCACATCATCGACTTGAGACAAGAGGATGCAAAATGATTTTGGATGATACAAAGAAACAGAGGTAAGTGTAACTATAGAAGGACAACTCTTAAACATATCGGTGACACAACTAGAAGTTTGGCAGCTTTTGGATCCATAGGGTCAGTGGTCATGGCGACATAGCAAAGATCAAATGGAAGGAAAAAATGAATGGCCCAAACCCAAGAAGGTCAATGACGTAAAGGAGGATGTCCCAACCAGACACAAAGCAAAGAGTGTCATGTTCAAGAGTGAGCTGCCGACACAACTCGATAGATTTCCAAATTTTTCCCCCACCATTTCTTGCGAGTACCCCAATTATTTTTTAATCACAAGCTTGAAGGGGATAGCATGTGCTTGCACTGTAAGTTCATCCTTTGAATGAATCCAACCTAGTAAGTTTAACGAGCCCTAGGAAGGAGAATCTCATGTTCATCATAGTGACAAATCTGATGTCGTTTAATATTTTAACAAGTCCAACAAAGGTGTAACTCAGTATCTTTTTCATGTTTAGAGAGTTTGAAAAAGACACGTAAAAGAAAACTCCACATGCTCCGTTTTCATACATTAGTGTCTCTCGAGCCCGAAAAGGTAGAAAACAATACTTGAGAGAATCGCTTGACCATTTCAGTCAAGGAGTACCTTTTTTGTAAATAGTGCCTCCCAGCCCAAAAAAGGCTTAAAATTATACTAGGCACATGACATTTTGCATCTGTTAACGAGTTCGAAATGATAAGGGCTCAGCCACCTTTTCATTTTTAAAGGGTCAAAAAAGAGCTGAAAGCAGACCCCCCCATTTTATTCTCTTTAATGAGTCAAAAAGGGAAAAATACTCGGCGATATTTTCATATGGGTTTAATGAGTTGAGAAAAGAGCTGAAATATGACTCATCACCATTGTCGAACATCCATCACCTGTCGCTGCACAAGCGAGGCAAAGTGTATTATCGAGTCCTTGAGGCAAAATGGGTCAAAAAATATTTACAAAACCTGATATTTTCATGAAAAAATGAATGAAAATGGGAAAAGTAAATATATTTTTACCATTTACCATTTTACCTTTGCAGTGAAGATTTTTACCCACTTTTGCCCTAGTTTTTCCGGAGCGGATTGCGGGAGATCTGAGAGGTAAATTGACAAGCCGCCAGTTCGAGGTAACAGTCGAAGCCCGAGGCTCCATTTTCATGCTATTTATTTATGCTTTTAACCATGTTTTTGGATTTTTAGGGAGGTTTTTGAGAAATTTTTCGCCCTCGGTTGGCGCAATTTCTAGGCACAGGATCACACCAGCCAAGGGTTATTTACACAACCACCCATGCTAATCAGTGTGACTATTTCTAAAATAGGCACGTTGATGATGTGGATAGGGAAAAAACAAGTTTTCTCAAGAACTAACCTTTATAATTTGATTTTTATGTGTCAAAATTGATGATTGACTCAAATAAATGGCTTTTGCATGAGAGAAATTTCCAAAAATGGTGGATTGGAAGGAAAGAGAACACGAAGCTATGAACACCCAGGCAATGAATGATCCAAATTTCCTGGAGTCTTTGAGGGCTTGCGGGCTCCTTAAATTTTTCCTTACACTAGGGATGCGGGCCCAACCCAAATTACTTTGGTATTTGATAAGCCTTTGGGACATTAATCGTGAGATTTTTTTCATTGGATACTAGGAGCTAGAGTTGACAACTTCAAAAATTTACTTCATCACTGGGTTGTCTCACAGAAGCAAGCCGATGAATTTGTATGGGTCACATCCAGTTGGGGAAATCATATCTTCCCTGCTTGTCACGCATTGTCCTGAGGCCCTGAAATCCAAAAGTGGGAAGATTGAGATTTCCAGTGTGTGGGATTTGACACTGAGGGTGCTTCTATTGACCATCAACAGAGTGGCAGGGTCCCAGAAGGAACATGAGACTAATAAGTCAAATTTCCTTTACGCTATTGACTACACAGCTCCTATGATCTTCAACTGGGCAGAGGTGATGAAGATGAATATCAAGCACCAATTGTCCAAGGTGAAGGTGGTAAATCTGAAGCAATTTGGCTCTGGATCAATACTTGTGACCTTTTTCCCCAAACAAGTGCCATTGTTCTAGCATCAGTTGAATGGGGTTGATCCTCCTGTGCCACACAATCCATGGATGGCCTGCTGGAGTTGTTTGATGCCCAGGATCACTTGGGGTTAGTAGATGTCCTACCGACCAACATTCTTTTCATGGCTATGATGACAGAAAATCATCATGGAGGATTGGCCATACAGTGGCATAGATATATGTGGAGACCTGGATATATCCTTGCCAGATGGGGAGGATTTTGATGACAAAGGTAAAAACCAAACCAGATTTTGATTTTGAAGTTTTTTAATTTGTTTTTGGTATATGAATGGTTATAACATTTCTCTTGTGTATGCAGATGTTGGACCAGAGTGGCCATCCAAGATGTCGTCGATAGCCAGGTGTTATCCCCATCCTATTGATGTTGTTGCCTCTTATCATGAAGGGAGTGACAACGAGGAGGAGATTGCAAGGAACATCGAGGAGTTGACTCATGGTATCCCTAAGTATGCTCATATAGGAGACATGCCTCAGTGGTACTAGAGGCACACAGTGGGAGTCTCAAATCGTATCCGCTGATTGCTGAGTCACGTAGTATGAGCTGTCTCATGCTATCATGACTGCCATTCTGAGTAGTTCCTAGGTCCAGTACTTATATATTTTGAGGCATGTGTGCCATGGATGTACAAGGCTATCGAGTCACCGATGTTATTGTGGACATACATATTATTTTTTGGGGTTTTGATGTATCAAACATTCTCACATATTTATATATGTTATATTTTCCTGTCTATTATGGTACAAATGGTTTGTCTTATCTTTTACATGTTTCGCAAATGTCTATCCAACACGTAATTAGTGAATGCATATGTTAATGTATTCATGCGTCTAGGAATATGATGATATGTAATATAATCAATATGTCTTTCCAATAGATGGATACAGAGATACATTCATAATATTTGAGGGTTCTTGATGGAATATTTCCCATTGAGTTGAAGGATGACAAGTTGTGAATCCAATTTGACAACCAATTCTCTGATGCCCAGAGTGATAGCTTCTGATAACAGTTTGATGACCGCACCGTATTTGGCAATGTTGTTGGTTGTATGACTTAGGAAGATATCTTGAGTCTCAGATCGTACCCACCAATTGCTGATTCACGTAGTATGAGCTATCTTGTGCTATCATGACTGCCATGCTCAGTAGTTCCTAGGTCCAGTACTTATATATTTTTTGAGGCCTCTGTGCCATGGATGTATGAGCTTGCAAGTCGTCGATGTTATTGTGGACTTACATATTATTATTTGGGGTTTTGATGTATCAAACATTCTCACATATTAAATATGTTATATTTTCTTGTCTATTATGGTACAAATGGTTTGTCTTATCTTTTACATGTTTCGCAAATGTCTATCCAACACGTAATTAGCTAATGCATATGTTAATGTATTCATGCATCTAGGAATATGATGATATGTAATATAATCAATATGTCTTTCCAATAGACAGATATAGAGATACATTCATAATATTTTAGGGTTCTTGATGGAATATTTCCCATTGAGTTGATGGAGGACAAGTTGTGAATCCAATTTGACAACCAATTCTCTGATGCCCATAGTGATAGCTTCTGATAACAGTTTGATGACGTACCATATTCAGCAATGTTGTTGGTTGTACGACTTAGGAAGATACCTTGAAGGTCAATCAACTCACCGTTAGTGTTGTATATATCCCATGTTGCAGATGATAGGTTTTGGGTACTTCGGCAAGCACCATCGGTGAAACTGACATGAGGATCTGCAAACATCTGCAAAGTATGAAAAGCATAGTAAACAAGAGGGTTGTTTGAAAACTTTCACACAAAACCACACTATATAGAAATGAATCACACACTAATGTACATAAGTAACCTTGTAAGATGACCTAAGCATATTACGTTTTGTGGTAAAGCCTATTTCAGGGCTTATCAAGAGGATTTCCTTCATAATCAATAAGTTCATAGACTCCTCTCTACAAAACACGTTTTACAATGTAGGGTCCGTAGCACATAGGTTCGAACTTTCTTGCCCATAACTTATCATTAGCTTGGTCGTATAACAGGACCAAATCACCATCAGAGAAAGCACGAGGGGAGACCAACTGGTCACAATTGGATTTGACCCATTTCTTTTGTGCTTTGATGACCAAGGTATCGAGATGGCGAGTCTCGTCTAGTCATTCTAAATATAAGAGGTGTTCCACTTGAGGTGATGTTTCGAGGAGGATTTCAAAAACTAAATTAAGTGAAGGAAACTCACATTCAATTGGCAATGTTGCTTCCAGACCATAGACTAGCTGGAATGGTGTGAAACCAGTGGCATCTTTGGTTAAAGTTCGGTAGGCCCACAAAGCTAAAAGAACATGAGATGCCAATTTGACTTGTGCATCCCAATAGTATGTTGAAGCATGGTGACCAAAACGTTGTTCACAACTTCAACTTGGCCGTTGGCCTGAGGGTAATATGGGTTCGAGCCATCATGGCACAAGCTCAATGCAGATGTCAGTTTTGTAATCATGTAATCTCTGAAATGGGAGCCATGATCTGTGACAATGGCTTGGGGCACGTCGAACCTAGAAATAACATGGTTAAAAAATAATTGAACCGCCATCTTACCATCTACCAAATATGTAGGCATTTCTTCAGCCCATTTGGTGAAGTAATCAACAACAATGATAATGTATCCATGCCCCCCAACCAAACGAGAGTTACATGTCATATAATCGATGCCCCATTTGGTAAAGGGACCAACGGTAATGATGGGGTGTAGGTGAGAGGGTGGGGTGCACATCTTGCATTGGTAGATTTGGCATTCGTGACACTTGTGGATAGCAACAATGCAGTCTTTGAAGATGGACAGCCAGAAATAACCGGCATGAAGGATTTTCTGAGCTGTGGAAATCATTGAGAACTCTTTCAGCTTCCTCAATTGTAAGGCATCGATGAAGAACAGAATCGACATCGGCATGGTATAAAGTATCACCAATAATGCGATAGGGTTGAGAATGATGTCAAATCCTTTGACGATCATCTTTGTTCAACGCAGACCAAAACGTGGAGGTTTAGAGATACACAATGATATCACTATACCATAGATAAAGGGTACTAATCAGGAAAAGGGTCTCATCTGGGATTTGTTCATTTACACCAGAAGATAGAGCTTTGGAGGGAAGGGAACAAATCAATTCTAGGAAAACAAGTGATTTCTTAGATTTGGCCGTAGTGAAGACCAAATAAAATTCTTGCAGGATAACGATACATTTAAAATACTTTCCCCCCAGCAACTAACGAGTCAGGATGTAGGTCATAGGATTGCATTCAAAAATCATTGTAGTCGTAAGAGAATATAATGTTGAAAACATTGAACAGCCTGGATGGCGGCCAAAGCCAACTTCGCGACATGTGCATAACGTGTTTCAGTGTCTAGGAGATTCCAACTCAGGTAGTAAATCACGTGTTTGGCACCTTCGTCATCGTCTTGAACCAACACCATAGTTATGGTGCTAGCAGTTGTGACTAGGTAAAGGAATTAATCTCGATAATATTCTGGTGGATGAAACAGAGGATCATTTATGAGGATAGCCTTAAGATCATCGAAATATTTTTGGGCTATCTCGTCCCATGCAAAGGGTGTTCCTTGCTTGAGCAACCGGGTAAATCCTGTAGCTAGCCTGACATAGTTGGGTATAAAATGATGAAGAAATTTGGCCTTTCCCTGGAGGCTATGGAGTTGGTGCAGTGAAGATGGAGGGTGTAAGTTTACAATGGCATTGACTTTTAGTAGATCCAGGAAAATATCATCCTTCGAAACGATGAAAGTGAGGAGTCATCCTGATTCCACATAGTAAACAAATTTGTGTGCATTTAACCGGATGTTATAATTCATGTAGCGTAGAAAAATCTGCCAAAGGTGGTTTGGGTGATCTTGTCGCTTACGAGAATGGGCAAGAAGGTCAACCAAGTAAGGTTAGACAATGTTGCAAATATCATGAAATGCATAGGGAATTTCCCATTGAAATGTGGCCCCAACATTTTTTAGGTCGAAAGGGAGCTTCTTGTATGCGAACATACCCCATGGGAAGATAAAGGTTGTCTTCTCTTTGTTAGCAGTGCGACATTGATCTGGTTGTAACCAGAAAAATCATCCATAAAGGAAAAGATCTCACTCCTGGCACATTAATCAATGATTTGATCAATGAAGGGAGTAGGATATTTGTCTTTAGGACAGACACGATTAAGATCTCGATAATCCATGCAAGCGCGGATGATGCCTTGTTTTTTATTCACCGAGACAATATTGGACACCCAGTCTATAAGGGGAATGGGATAAATGAATCCAACTTTGAGAAGATTTTCAACTTCGCCCTTAATAGAAGCAGCCTTTCTAGCATGCATTAGACGAATCCATTAGCAAATGGGTTTCACATTCAGATACACTGGTATTTCATGCACCACAATGTTGGGATCAACGTCGGCCATTTCTTCATAAGACCATGCAAACATATCACAGAATTCCTTAAAAAGATGAGTATATGCCTTGATCTCATCTAGAGAACAAGATATCCCAATATGAACATGTTCAACAACATTGGGCTTGATAGAATTGTCATTTGGCATATTTTGGGTAATATTACCCAAATTTCCTTCCGACCATACTTCATGAGTAACAGCCGGTGGTGGAAATGGAGAAGAGGACTCTTCGAAAGAGGTATACATGACCATTGGGCAAGGCAGGAATGAGGAGAGATGATGAGTATCAATCCATGGTGATTCCTCGAGAGACATGATTTCCATGATACCTTCATCAACGAGGAAGGTCTCGACTAAGGGATCAGATGATTCCAAAGTGCCAAGCCAAGGGGATTGAGAATACATGTCGAGAGAGATCTTCAAGATATCAGAATCAAAGGATGTAGAGTTTGCAACCAAAACAATTTCCACATAATTGACTTCTATGGGACTAAGCTACATAATGTCCCCCCAAGCATCAATGAGATCTGGCATAGATACGATCCAAAGATCATATTTGACCAAGATCATGTTAACAGAGGAAACATGAGGAGACGGGAGTGGAAAAATCCCCATTAAGGTAGAATCATTGAAGAGACCTACCCCCACACTCTCAAAGGGAGCACCAGAGTACTTGACATATGGAACGTTTCCATCGGATGAGGAAGAGGCAAAGAAAGACATTTGTTCAACGATGACAATCCTCCCTTGATGGGGAAAATGGATCACATGAACTAAAGAGAGGCCACAACATGCATGGCATGGGTCCAACTTTGACTGGGTAGAAGATTATAATTGAGATTGGCGTCAACAATCTCTACTTCGAATTACACTGTCTTGCCTTCTAGGGCAATGATAAGGTTGGGTAAGACACCGAAGGGTCATGAATCGTGCCCATCAAAAGCTTCCAATATGTTCGAATACTGGTTCAGTGTAAGGGAACCAATAGCCTTCCAACACATAGTTGACATGATGCAGGTACAAGCACCTTCATCAATGACAATGTGGTGGATGGTCTTTTCATTAATGATTACCTGAATAACAAAGGAAATATGATGAGGGAGTCTCTGAACATGGTTATCTAGATTGAAACAGATCAAATTAGAATCAGTGGAATCGATGCCCCCAATGGCTGACAACAAATATTTCCACTGTGATGGGTAGCTTTGGAGTACCTCGAGAGCTGACATAGCTGACAGTGCCTGAGCCAAATATTCAACAATATTGTAGTGCTGAGTGACTCGGGCATTAGGATTGAATGAGTATTTCCGTAGCACACCTCAAGAGGGTGGTTGTGGAGAAGAATCAATGTTAGGGCGCTTGATTTGTAGAGGGCCAAAGCTCGAGGTAGAAGAAGAAGGTGGAACTTCGTTTTCTTTCCCTACTGTGGGAGTTGGAGTTTAATAATCTTTCGATCAGGTAGCCACACTAATGGGCATGCTCATCATGAACACTTGATATCCAAAGGAATTAGATTAGGTTTGGTCTACCATTTGAGTTTGCAGAGACGGAAAAGGCTCTTTGAGGAAAGCAGGGGTCCCCTTGAGCAATCAACTAACTTCGGATCGTCATGGACAATCCTTAGTATAGTGATCCTCCTCACAAACGAGGTAGGGATACTTAGGTTTCCATTGTGATGATTTGTTGGCAAACAATTTGGGAGGACCCTATTTTGGGGCATTGACTTTCGCTTTGCCTTTGCCTTTCTTTTTTCCTTTCAAGAATTTGTCTACTGTGGTAGATTGGACAACGTGGACCTCTGAGGTTTTTCTAGGGCCTGGAGGGTTTTCAAATGAACTGTTGGGTGCAGTATTCAAGACTAACTCCTCTTTGGAAGAAGTTTTGGCAGGGGCTTGGGATACTGAACCAACAAATCCATCAATAGCAGGGACAGTGGGTGACTTCGATGTCGCAGGATCAGATGATGGCCGCAGAGCATTGGGTAATAATTCATATAAGGTGTCATACTGAGAGTAGACCATGTCCAATTACTAGGCATGAGTGATGGATTTCTCTTCAATGATGCATCCACCCATGGCTATATCATGAACAATTGGGGCTACGAACAATTTGGTAAACCATTCGGTGAGCAAATAATCAGGTATCTCGAACTTGATCTATTGACGTCTACATCTCCATTCATGGATATGGTCAGAGATGTGTGTTGCAGTATCTTGCTGATGTGAGCAGATAGGTACCCATTTCATAATGAACCAGCAGTTGAAAATGCGTGAGAAAGGCCATGGCTAACAAATTGAATTCATGAAAGGTACTTCGAGGTAGCTCGATGTACCATTTTTTTGTGGCACCCGTGAGTGTTTGTTGGAAAAGACGAAGATGAATAGAATTGTCCACATACAAGTTCGATGAGCACAAGAGGTGATATGTCATTACATGGGCCTGAGGATCTTCTTTAGCTTTCCCATCAAACTTTGGGCAATCACTTGGTATCTTGGACGTCACCAAAGGCCAGTACAGCGAATGAAAAATCAGACCATTCGTGAGACGCGATACATTCAGCAACTCAAATGTAGCCAAGAAAGGTAATTAAGTGTTAAAAAGGATGGAAAGTCAATAGGTGGACCCATAAGGAGGAGCCCATCCCTGCTGGTAAGGATTTGGACCCCACATTGGGGGCTTTTGGCCATATGGTATCTAAGGATACCCCCATTGCAGGTTACCTTGACCAAAGGGAGGATTCAGACCTTGAATACCTTGAAATTGTCCATGCATAGGTTGTTGATAGGCAACGTATGGGTTAAAAGGCTGATGAGCGTGTTGACCTTGGACATATGGGTATGGGACCTATTGTCCTGTAACATAGGTTGTTGGGCCTGTTGTCCCTAAACAAGAGGGTTCTAGATCTGTAGTCCTTGGGCATAAGGTTGATACGCGTGTTGCTCTTGGATGTAGGTATTTTGTACCTAGTGCCTGTGGCCGACCGGATTTTGACCCTATTGGCCTTGGACAAGAGGATTTTGCACCTGCTGTTGCAGGACTTGACCTTGAACCTGTCCCTGCAAGGGTTGCACTTGTTGGTATGTATACAAGGATTGTTGCTTCCCAAGATGGTTTTTCTGACCTTGCAGTTGCAAAATTTGTCTCTGGGTTTGCAAAGGTTGGCCCTATGAGGATATGGGTTGATAGGTATGCAAAGCATATTGCATCTGTATAGCCTACTGCAACTATTGGAAGAGCCGACCTTGTGTTTGTTGCAAGTGACCTTGCTACGGGATAATCTTCCCTTGTTGTTGCATGGAAAACCCTTGCTGCAACAAAGGTTTCCCTTGCGGTAACAAAGGTTTCCCTAGTTGTCGTAAAAGATGTCCTTGCTATTGCAAGGGTACTTGAACAGTGCCCAGGAAATTACTAAACTGAATCTGGATGTAGCCAGGCTAGATGTATTACCCAGATGGGATGATGTATGGTTGATTAACCAATCCTTGAGAACTGTATGGAACGTAAGTAATTTGGAATGGGACCTAAGCCCCATAGGATTGCTAATACTGAACATTGTTCGATCCAGATAGACCACCAGGATTTTGAACTTGTTGGTACTAGAAATTACTTGATCTAGTAGGGTCAGCAAGGTTGTAAATAATACCAGAAGAGGGCTGGTTTATACCAATCATGTGAGATTGTGAGCCGCTTACATTAGTGGCGCCTGACATCATAGATATATTCAGATTCTACCCTCCAGGCAGTGTCACAATCTGTCCACTGACTAATGGGACAGAAGAGCTGGCAGAGACAGCCTTTGAAACTGCTAATTGCAACTGACATGTAATTGGGATTGATAGTACAAGATTGTCCAGGACGGTGGGTTGTACCGAGACTGAAGTAACAACTGGTTGGGAGGTAGAGTGATGAGGCACTCGGTGTGCCCGAAACTAAGTGCCCTAAAGACACATAGTAAGGTGGCAAGCTAGCAAGAATACCTTCTGAATAAGGGAAACTCTGAGGAGGGAACTTCAACTGTAATTATTCCCCCTTAACAGTGTGTAGAGTTGAGACTTCGGACTCATTCAGAGAAGTTACTGGAGAATCACCTTCAGGTTCCATGTCTCAAAACAAACAACGATGGAAAACCAAACATGTACCAGGGGATAGTTCCAAAGGAACACCTAGTTGATCGTATGGACTGTAAGGGCACTGTGGTGATATCTCAATAGAATCAAACAGAGAGTTCAAAGGATAGATAACTAGTCCAAGCTGACCGTCAGCAGTCGGCGAGTTCTCTGGAGTTTGAACAAGATTATCCAGAGATTTTGGGTTAAGGCTAGCAAATGACCCTGAATCAAAAGTAGGTGGATGATGAGATGATAATGGTTGAACACTCAAAACAATTACAAGTTCAACATTTTGGTCCTCAAATGGCTCTAAAAACTCAAGAAGTGGCTCCTCGAATAATGTTTCAGATGGAGGAGAGGAAGAGGAAATGGGTGAACCAGATGGCTCAACCACGATGACCTTGTTTTAGCCGACAGAACACATAACTTCAAGGCTTTAAAATGTCCTTTTAAGGGAACTCGCGATTTGGTAAAAAATCTAACAAGATGTTTTGGATCATGGGCAATCAATTGTTTAAGAAGCATACAAGACTGATGTTCTTGCATTTTTTAATAGTTGAAAAAGAAACAAAGATGACTCTATTACTTTCGATTGGAAACAAGCTCGAAAGGACAAGTGCTCAGATGATATTTTAAGTTTAATGAGTAAAAAAGATCAAATTACTACTCTAGATGATCTAGGTAAACAGGATTACCAAGCAACCATGAACTCCAAAATACCTCTTGGTGAACCAAGAAGTATGAGTAGGCAATCTCATCGAATGTTGTGTTAGGTGTATCATGTTCACAAGGCCGTCGACTCAACTTCCTAAGGATAAAAGGAATGCAGCCTAGTGGGGTCTCCCGTTATATACACGACAGTATGGGGAGCACAAATCTGTGCTAGTGATGTCTAATGCTGAAGGTAACAACAGTTGCTAGGTTTACAAATGTTGGAACATGTCTCTAGCCTAGACCTTCTAGATGTGATTGCTAATGTCAAATGCACCTTAGGTAAATTGAATTCATTTTAGAGTTGATCTTGAGTTAGGTTTTAGTTTTCAGGTCTTAGTGATGCTACTCGAAAAAACTAAAATGCAACTAAATGGGACAAGACCCTCTCAATTCGATGAAATTCCTACACTAGAGAGGGTAGAAACTACTCAAACAAATGAAAACAATCAAGCAACTGAAAATGAAATTATTTTTCACTACTTCACTTTTTAAAAAATAAACTAATGAAAAATTCATTCCAATTCCTAATTTCCTTACAAGCACTTATCTATTAGTCCTTTCGAAATGAAAAAAATTATCTTCCCTTCCAAGTGTTGATGCAATTCTTGTTTTTAAGGGATGTGAATCATAATGAAGCAACAAGCTAGAATTTCATATTTTCTCATGAAACAATGAAACAAAATTTTGCATACAATATTTCAATGAAACAAATTTCGAGACTATGAGCTCTTCAAGCATATGAAAACATGGAAATAGAAGTTCATTCAGATCGATGAAGCACCGACTTTTCCAAACACAAGACTGACAATGTAATCTATGCTGGAAAAAGATGTTTAAACTAGTAAACAAAAATTTTTCAAACTTGTGCAAAAAGCGGTCAAAGTCATAAGAGGGACCAAAAACAAATGCAAGGAGTAAACATGCCCAAAACTGAACTCGATGAGTCTGCAAGCTTCTGAATGGATGACTAGTTAGATGTCCTAGTGTCATTGTCCAATCAATAAATCGATCAATCAGGTAGCAATATGACAAGCCTACAAGCAAGAAAAACTAAACAAAAATTGCCTTTCTAATCAGGGAGAAAAATAGTCAAAAGGCTCACAGGGTCAAAAACACAAGAGTAGAACACACTGAAGAAGATTGGGGTCTAGCCCTAATCTTCACTTACAGGAATCGGCATGATTGCCTAACTGACAACAAGCGCTAGAGGTGGGTCAGCGCAATTGTTCCTCTACAATTCGCACTAATCAATGTGACTATTAGCCAATTAAACATGTTGTCTGAGGAAACTAAGAAAAAATTAAAAAAAAAATCAAAACAGGGACCAGATTTGCTACTATGGATTTTATACTTAGGCCAATAAGCAGGATAAAAACAACAGAACAAAAGTGAAAACGTGAAACTAGAAAAGTTCTCATGAAATCATGAAAACTAAAACAAACAAAAATATGGGATCTCCCCACTGAAGTCGCCAATTTCTGGTGAAGTAAAATTATAAGTGTGGACACGAACGAATTCCTCTAGCCCAATAATGGGTCTAGACGCAACAAATACATTCTATGGAAGATTTCATTAGGTTAGAATCAATTAAGAGGGCCTACCTCTTGGTTTCTTATCCTACTTGATGAAATCCTTGCTTTCTCGCTCTAGAAATCTCTCGCTTCCTTCTTCAATATCCTGAAAGAAGTAAACAACAACATCACACAAAAATAATAATATACAAATTACAATTCAACCTTACTTAATGAGTCAAGAAGCATTTAGACATGAATATGCAATATTACAAAACATGTAGGAAATAAATTGATAGTTGCATATATTAATATTCAAAAGAGAAATTACAACCATTCATCTTGACATCACAACCTTCCTCTGACAAGACCAGGTTCCCACACTCTTTTTCTAGCACTTCATGATGACTTCAAACAACAATAGTTTAAAGACTCTTCCCTTTAGGCTTCACTCCAAACCAAACACACTTCTCCCTCACACAACTAGATGGCTACAACTAGTAATAGTTTGTTGTCTAGTATATTTACACTTAGCCAAAGCTCTAAATCTAATTTCCACACTAGTCACTAGTTTGTGCTTGGGAATAAGGGAGGTTTATATAGAAAATATGGATGGGATATGGATCCTCTTCTCATGGGAGAAGGACTTATCCCTTGAGGTAGTTCCATGATTATAGAGGAAACGAGCCCAAACTTTCATGTTGGCTTGTATGGGGCTAACCCAGGTTCAGAGGTGATTTAGCCAAGAAAATCCCGGTACTACTGGCCCTTTCAGCAACAGTTTGTGGAGTGCGGACTAAGGTCTCACCTCAAGTAGTATTGGAGGGTGCTAGAACCATCTTTCGCACCCTAGGGATGTTTGATGAGCTTTTGGTGGTCCGCGGCTTGACCCCGTGTGCACGTCACTACGCAGACCTATTAGTCCCTCATAACCTGTGATGTTGCCTTCGTGCAGCCCTAATTGGGGCATGATCTATATTATACCCAAGTTCTTGCTATTTAATATGTTACTACCCAATTACTTAACTTATATGTGTAAGACTAGTGATAATTAAGAGTATATCCAGCAATCATATAAGTGCGCGTGATAAACAAAACAGTATAAATGTAAAGAATGTAATACACAAGTAGATGCATAGAAATTGGAATCAACTTCTCTTTATTATTCTTCGTTCAAGATTACAGACTTGACACCACCCTTTGCACTCAGCTACAGGGGTCTGCACACTCAGCTGCGGACTCTACTAGGCCTCTGCGCACTCAGCTGCAAAGCCTCTTCCTACTACTATGACCTAATACACTTAGACTCTTACTCTATGCTTGAACCATTCATATTCATCTATTTCTCCAATTGGCTATCTTTACAACTTATAGTTTCTCTCTATTTATACAATCCCATGGTCTGCGAACCATGGGTAGCCTAACATGACATTACAATACTTAGGGTGGATAGCCCTATGACTCAACCTATACTTTGCGGTTTGCGCCCGTAATTTGTGGAGTCTTATAATACATCTGACCAAAACTTGGGCTTTGAGCCCCAAAACATGTTGTGGGGGATTCCATGCCCAACAGGCCCCCAAAACAAACATTGTGACTTGCCCTCGAGTCACTCTATCGGCGCGGCGATTTTGGTGCGGAGTCCCTCCAATTGGTCCCCGCGCCTGAATGTTGATAGTGCATTGAGCTACTTCCTATTGTAGCTACTGCATTCTTGCTTCTAAATCATTTGTATCTGAATTGTGTCCTTACCATGGTACCATCATCTGTTGCATGTGTTTATAGTCCCATGCCCTTGTCAGGCTTCTTGGGTCATGAAGACTGTGCTTCGGCCGGTTAGTCAGAGAGTCAGCCCACCCGTGTAGGGTTTCAAGTGACTACCATTTAATTTTCCTGGGAAGGGTTCTCCATTTAGTTTGACTAGATGGACTATGCCTCCATCTGTGACCTCAACGACGTATGGTCCCAGCTAGTGCATTCTGAATTTTCTTGGAAATTTTTCAAACTTACTGTCATACAACAGCACTAAGGCCTTTTCACACTGCTTTTATACCTGCTGATGAAATCCAACTAGAAACTTTTCTTCCTTGAGTTCTTCTAATTGTGCAAGCCTTTCTTCCATAGCTTTGTGGCCCATCATGCCGGTAAGCACTACTATCATAAACTAGGTACGATGTATTCCATTAGCATGACAGCTTCCATGCCATAGACTAATCGGAAAGGTGTATGTCCTGTTAATTTCTTGCATGTTGTTATGTACGCCCATAATATAGTAGGTACACATAGGTCCTAGTTGTTTCACTGCACGTTACATACTTTCGTTAGCGCAGTCTCCAGTATTTTGTTGAATGCCTCTACTATTCCATTAGCTTGTGGGTGGTACGGTTTAATTTTCTAATTATATACCTAGAACTCTTTTGTTAGTGCATTAATGGTTTCATTTAGGAAATGTGTTCCACGATCACTCGTTAATATTTTTGGACAGCCAAATCGTGTCAACATGTTTTCGAACAAAAACTTCATAGTCGTAGCGGTCGTGCAGTCCTTGACTGGTAGCACTTATGCCCATCGTGTTAGGTACTCCGTCGTGGTGATGATGTAGCGTGCACCCGTCTTTCCCTGAGGTTTGATCAGTCCCACAAAGTCGATTGGCCATTTTTCAAATGGTTGTAATGTCATTTTTGGATTTAGTGGCATATCGTCCCTTTGTGATGTTTTTCCAGTCCTTTGACATATATCGTAGGCCTTACAGTGCGCTTTCAGATCCTAGTGCAACGTCGGCCACCATAACCCTGCGCGAAGAATCTTTTGTGCGTTCGTGCATCCTACATAGTGTAATCCTGCAATGCCCCCATGTGCTTTTGCGAGGATATGACCTTGTTGAAACTCAGGTCCGTATCTTTGCAATATCTCATCATTGCCCATTTTGTAGAGGTGCCTTGCAATGACAGAAAATTTTGTCGTGTGCACCACCAATTCCTTCTTTTTTTGGACTAAGTATTCCTTTAGCACAGTCCTTGTTGTTAGAAAATGGATTATATCTTCGAAGTGTCCATCCGCGACGTGCACTGCAAAGAGCTATGCATCAAGTAGTCCCTCCTCCAAATTTATGGGTTCCTCGCCCGTCTCAGTTTGTGACAAGTGATATGGTCCTGCATTTAGGCATCCTAGCTTAACTATGACCTCAAAATCATATTCTTGAAATAGTAAGAACCATCTGCATATGCGCCCCCCCCCCCCCCCAACACAAGCTTATTCACTAGGTATTTCAATGCGGAATTATCGGTGTACATCTTGAAATGTCCTCTAAGTAAATAGTGTCAGTATTTTTGGAGCATGTACACCATTTCCAATCCCTCACGCTCGGTGGTAGAATAGCTCATTTCTACTTTGGACAATCTCCAACTTGCAAACGTGATCAGGTGATCCATGACCTCCGTGCCCTCATGTGTGAGTACGGCTCCCAGTGCAATACATGACGCATCAACATGTACATGAAATTCCACGTCCCATTTTGGGAAGACCAGGATTGGAGCAGAGGCCAGTTTCCCTTCTAGGACATCCAAACCCTTCATGTAGTCATCATTCCAGCAATATGTAACATCCTTTTTCAACAGCTTTTCCATCAGCATTGTTATCTAGTGTGCCCCAAAGTAGCGCACAGTTGTTTAACACTTTGCAGTGCTTCCAAATTTAAGATAACAACAATCTTCACAGGGTCCACCATCAAGCCTTGTTTGCAGACCACATGTCCGAGCAGGTTTCCAAAGGGAACAAGGAATGTGCACTTCTTAAGGTTCAACGCAATCTGGTGTTGGAGGCAAGTATCTAGCATCAAGCATAAGCTCACTACATGGTGCTTAACTAATCCAAAGACAATCCAATCATCCAGATAGACCTCCAAGAACTTCTAGATGTATTCCTTGAATGTATCCACAACAATGTGCAAAAATATAGCTAGCGCATTCTTCAGTCCAAACGGCATAACGGTGTATCGGAAGCAGCCCAATCTGTTGCGAAGGTCATTTTGCTCCTATCTTCTGGTGCGATCTTGATCTTATGGTACCCTGAGAACCCATCCATGAACGAGTATGCTTCCTAACTTCCAACATTCTCCAGTACTTCAGTTGTGAATGGCTTCAAGAATGGAGTGTGTACACAGGTGTCGTTCAGCTTCCTGAGGTCCACGCATATTCTTATTTCGCCCCTCTATTTTTTCTCTTGTACTACCATAGGACTCACCCAATCAGATTCTTCCACTGGTTCAATAATTTCAGCTGCGAGTATTTTTTCTAATTCATCATGGACCTTTTCTTTATACTTTGGATTCAAGCGGTAAGGTCGCTTTTGAACTAGCTTTGCATCGGGTTTCAGCGTGATATTCATCATCCTTAAGTTGCCAATGATCCCTTTTAAGTCCATAAGTTTGGTCAGGAACAAGCCTTGGTATTCGTGCAGTAACTCAGCGACCTTATCCACCATGGCATCATCCCAATAGTCCCCAAGAATTACATACTTTGGCTTTGCCTCCATTCCAATGTTTACCTGCCTTGTTTTTAGCAGCGTGGTGATGTCGAGATCCTCAATTGATGGTCCTCGAACCTCGTGACAGCCTTCCATTTTTTGGAATATTAATGTTTCGTGGGTTCTCATCATCCTCCTCAAAATTTACATGTTAACACTCTAGTGTGCAGCTTAGCTATGTTGTCCATTCTAGTTGAAGCTCCTCCATTGGCTCTTGGGATATTTTAAATATAGTTGCTTTTACTGCTTGTAGCGCATCATCAACAGTATCTGACCAATGATCTTCAAACATGAAGGTCAGTAGGAAGCCTTCGTGCAAGATATCCCATTCACTCGTGCCATGGCATAGCTCTATTTCAGTATACCAATTAATGGGTATAACATCCAGAGTATGATAGAACAAATGCACCCATTCAGGTTTTGGCTCTTCCCTGTAGACCTTGGTCCATTTCGTAAGGTGTGTACGTGGATCATCACGTCCGTCATACTTGTCTGCTAGCCGTGTTTATGATTTCCCAAATCATAGGTGCATCATCCTTCTGCATCTGTGCCAATCCTCGAAGCTTATCTGATGCGTACTCCACCATCATGTGAGCGTTGCACGCAACGCCCACTTCAGAGCATCGAATAGTTGTTGTTCTGGTGCTACCCTTTCAAATTTTCGTAGGAATTAATCCACCACTGTCAACCCATCATATGTTAGCAGATCCCTTGCTTTTGTTGTCACACAGCACAATGATCTAACCATCATGTTGTAATTAAGCATTGTTACTTCGTACAGGCGATTATGTGATCGCTCTATCTCTTCGTCTGAATCCGAAGTGCAGGAGCTTTCGCGCTCCGACGAAATCCTTTCATCTATAGTGGGATTCACCCAATCCTCTTCTCACGCAGTTATTTTGTAAATACAATCGATATCGTCATCACTATCATCGTTGTGCACTGGTTAAGTGTATCACGCTCCTTCAGATGGATCTAGCAGTACTACTATGGGTAGTGACTTTTTTTCAAAGATCTTTTTTCACTTCTTCATATTTATGACTCCCTTCATATCGGTGGCCCAGTCTATTCCTAGTAGTGCCAGATAGGGATTACTGGAATCAACAATCTCTATCACTTCAAAAGCTACATGCATGCTCGCACCTTCAATATCTACTGTTACCCTTAGCAATCTTCCCATGGGAAAGATCTTCTATTTGTTCGCCATTCGTAACTCAATAGGAGACCACTGTAGTGTAGGTCTTCCCATGTGTTCCCATGTTTGTTTTGGTAGTACATTCATGTCTGATCCTAGATCCAGGATTACCCGTTCCATTTCATACTTGTTGATTTGCACAATCAACCTCATTTCCCTTCCTGTGTGCAATGCATGCTTACCAAGTTTCCAGACCACGTGTGGCTCTCCTAACCCTACGTACCTAGTGATAAGTTCCTGTAGTCCATTTACTGCCTTGTTTTCGTGTAGTAGTTTCATGCATGTATCTTGAAAGGTAGTGAGCATTGAAGGATCCATCCCTGGTTCTAGTTGATCCTTACTACTTGAAGTGGAGGCCTTCGTGAAGCTCTTCTTAGCTTCCATGAATGTCTCCTTCATGCATTCTAAATCAAATTTGTTTGTAGTAGCCTTGAAAACCCAGGCACTTTCTTCTGACTTCTTACCTTTATCATCACTAGTGGTCATACCACTCTTGAGCATCATGTTTACATTCGAGTCTTCTTCACATGGCTCAAACCTCATCATTTGTAGATTTTGAGTCGGAGGGGGCTGAAGTACCCCGTTTTCACACAATCTCGCTATCAATGTAGGGTAGTCTTCCACTTCATGATCAAACTAAGTATAGTACAAACGAGATGCCCTTTTCGAGTTTGTACAATCACGGGCATAGCACCCTAGCCCTCCGCAATTATAACAAATTAACTGTTTGTGACCCCTTCCTAGTCCCATTCCACCTTGACCTCGACTGCGCCCCTAAAATCCAACATGTGCCATTCCTGCATTTGGGTCAAGAGCTTTCTACCTACACCCTGTAGGCAGGAGTCTGTTCCATCATTAGTTCATAGATTCTGCATGTGCATTCATCATGGCCCACCGACCTACAGAAATTACAAAACAATTGTTGGGACGTCTGCGTATACTTCTGCAATAGATGACAATTGTTCATAGTGTGCTTTCCTCCTATCTAATAAATCGCGCACCATAATGTAGAGACCATGCTTGGTCTTGCCTGTGCCTCAGGTCTTAATGGCGTAGGCCCTCCTCCTGCCAAGTAATCATGAACACTAGATAGTGGTCCTTGTCATGCCCCTGGCCTTTACATTTTATGCACCATACCTCCTCGCGCACCTTTGGCCGAGGTGTCCTGTCCTGTTTCAAACTCTACATTTCCAGACATAGATTTTGTAGTTGCATGTAGATTTTTTGGACTCCTGGACCATGATCTTGTATAGGGGTCTCATGCAATCTCATCGCCATTTCCAAAGCTTCGGCCTGGGTGGAAAGTTTTTGCTGTGACAACGCCATCCTTAAGTGTGGTGTCAGTGATGCTACAAACCATGCGCGGTGCTATCCATCTGTCAATGTCATGTTGGCTTTATGAATCATGCCCTTCAGTCTTTGGTCCAGATCCCAGGGGGTCTCGCCCTGGAGCATCGCAATCTCCTTAAACCCGATGATTGATTTTGTTTCTTACTTTTGCCTGCTAAATTCCCTATTTAGCGTGGTCTGAATTTCTGTGATTCCTGTGTTTGGATGGTCATTAGAATGCTTGATGTACCATGTTAATGCGCGATCCTGCAATGTGCTCACCAACGTATCCTTCTTGATATTATCATCCATGATGCCTTGTGCTTCCCATACTACTCTTACCAAGAACCAGAATTGGTCCGGGTCTTCATTCCCTACTCCTCTGAATACCGGTAGTTTGATCGCACTCGCCATACTGAACTATGGTGGTGGCGGAGGTGGGGTGGGTGGAGATGGAGGTGAGGAGGGTGAGATGAGTGGTGGTGTGGGTGGAGGTGGTAAACACAGAAAGTGTTGCCTTATCAGACTAACTGCGCTTCTTGAAGAAACTTTCGCGAGCTCCTCCTCGCTTTCCTGCGATGGGAAATTATGGGACTGGTTTCCAATTCGTCACTACTTCCACTTCTGTAGATATTCCCACTTCGCATAGTCCCAAACATTAATTTATTCTTATAACCTGCTTTTCAGACAATAGCATCTTAATCCACGTGTTCAAATATTTAATATACTTACCTCATGATCCCTTGACGAAATGTCACTCCGCCTCACTGTAGCTGACAGTTGTGTCTACCACGAACTCAGTGATAAATCCTCCTATAATTCGGTTGAGCCAATGGTCCACAGCTCGCGTGATCTTATCTCCTAACATTTATATTTTGTGTACTAATTCTGGAGTCCACACGATTGGTTTGTCAAACCTACACCTTCCCTGAGTGTCTACTAACTTCACGATCCACTCATACAGCTTAGAAGGAAAGGATGAAAAGAAAATTTCATGGATTTTCATATACATAACACTCCAACCACTATTCCTTAGTTACTCGTGGATTTACGTTTTCCTGCTTCATGAACTCGTGAATTTTCTTGTCCAACCACCCTTCAATTTCTTTCTTTGTTGGATTCTAGTGGCACGACATCAGAAATCCCTTATGCAAATCTTGGTCTCGGCATAGAACCATTTGTTGGCTTGTACATGTCTGACCCAGGTTCAGAGGTGATTTACCCAAGCAAATCTTGGTACTACTGGCCCTTTCAGCAATAGTTTGTGGAGCGTGGACTAAGGTCTCACCCAAAGTAGCATGGGAGGGTGCTAGAACCAAGTTTCCACACCCTGGGGATGTTTTATGAGCTTCTGGTGGTCTGCGGCTTGACCCTACGCACACGTCTCTACGCGCACATATTAGTCCCTCACAACCTATGATGTTGCCTTCGTGCAACCCTACCCAGGGCACAATCTATATTATACCCAAGTTCCTTGCTATTTAATCTGTTTTTACCCAATTACTTAACTTATCTGTGTCAGAATAGTGATAATTAACAGTATATCCAGCAATCATATAAGTGCACGCGATAAACAAAAGAGTATAAATGTAAAGAATGTAATACACAAGCAGATGCATAGAAATTGGAATCAACTTCTCTTTATTATTCTTCGTTCAAGATTACAAACTCAATAGCACCCTACGCACTCAACTATAGGGGTCTACGCACTCAGCTGCGGACTCTACTAGGCCTTTGTGCACTCAGCTGTAGAGATTCTTCCTATTACTATGACCCAATGCACTTAGACTCTTACTCTATGCTCGAACCATTCGTATTCATCTATTTCTCCATCGCCATTTCCAAAGACTGCCAATGCAGAACTGCCCTCCATGCCTGTAATTCGCAGAGTCTTACAATACATTTGACCAAAACTTGGGCTTTGAGTCCCAAAAAACATTCTATGGGGGGGATACCATGCCCAATACACTTAGACTCTTCCCTTTAGGCTTCACTCCAAACCAAACACATTTCTCCCTCACACAACTAGATGGCTACAACTAGTAATAGCTTGCTTGTCTAGTATATTTACACAGCCAAAAATCTAACTCTGATTTTCACACTAGTCACTAGTTTGTGCTTGGGAAGAAGGGAGGTTTATATAGAAAATATGGATGGGAGATGGATCCTCTTCTGATGGGTGAAGGACTTATCACTTGAGGTAGTCCCATCATTATAGAGGAAAGGAGCCCAAATTGTCATCCTTGACCCCATCCGGCCAAACCATTTACCAGACTTAGATTACAGAGCTTGTAGAGATGGAAGCTTCAACTCTAATTTAAAAAACTTTCCATAACAAGACCAGTGCGACTAGAAGACAGCTCAATCGCATCAATCGGTGTGAGGAATAGTGCTAATCTTTACATATGGGAGACAAATTTCATTAGCATCGGTCTTGTAAATTGGGCAAAACAGAAGTTTCAGGGAAAATGGTGCAAAAGGGAAATGATCTGCTCATGAATAGGGACATAATGGGAGTTTCTCCATTAAGGAAAAGCATGTGGGGTTCACTATAGAGGTCATCCAGGATCAAGGAACAGGGAGTACAGGGACAGTGACAAAATGATGCGTAACAGCTTGAACCCCATCAAGTGTGTATTTTGCGTCAACAATGGAAGACTTCTAGGATTCATTGTTTCCCAGCAAGGAACTAGAATAGAAACCCTAAAATTCTGGGCCATGAAGGAGGTACCTCCACCAAAAACTTTAAAATAGTTACAAATATTAGAGGATAAGGCAAACTTCTTACACCACTTTGTACTAGATTATTCCACTTATGCACAAGGTTTCCTGCACCTCCTTTGTCAAGACATCCCTTTCCAATGGGATGATCTAGCTCAAAAATCATTCGATGTTTTGAAAGATAACTTATCCCAAGGGCCTTTGATTAGACCTCTGACCACAACAAATATTATACCCTATACTTGTCAGCCTCATAAATAACCATGGTTGGGGTATCAATCCAAGATGGACTAGAGAAAAAGGAGCACGTAATTGATTATGTGAGCAAGAATTTATCCGGGCCTGCATTAAAGTATGAGCCCGAAGAAAAAATGGCCCTATCCTTCATATATTTTGTACAAAAACTTAGACATTACATCATCCTTAGAACCACTATGGTGGTAGCATCCATCAACCCCATATGATACCTTCTCACTCATCGTATGATGAACCACAAATACGCCCGATGGGTGGTTATTCTACAAGAGTTTGATCTTCATTTTACCACCCCCAAGAGAAAAAAAGCACTCACATTTCCTGAATTCATCATGGATCTCCCAATAGATAATCATGGATCTCCAGTTAATGAGGCTCTACCGGAAAAACATATGTTTTTGGTATTGATGAATGACCCTTGGTATGTGGATATCCTTATCTTTTTACGAGCTCAAAAGTTCAAACCTCAACTTACACGTGATGTTCGAAGACACAAGCCAACAAGCCCCTCGTTACCTCCTTTAGGATATTTCCTCAATTCCAGGCATTGACACCATCCTATGCCAATGTCTCGATCATCAACAAGTAGAGAAAACCTTAAATGACTATCATAGCGAGGCATGTGGCGGCCATCTATCTAGAATGGCCACCGCCCAAAAGATCCTCTGCTCTGGTTATTTTTGTCTCACCCTCTTCCACGATTATATACAAGCAGTCAAAATATGTGAGAAATGCCAAAAATACACTCACAAGGCATGTGCGCCACCCACCCCCTTAAATCTAATTATAGTGGTTGACCCCTTCTACAAATGGGGTATTGACTTTATGACTTGTAACCCCCCATCATTCGGCAACCACAAGTACATTGTAGTAGACGTGGACTATTTTACCAAATGGGCAGAAGCAATGCCCACATATAATAACACCACTGAAACCACTTCATGGTTTTTCTTTAACCACGTCATAATGCGGTTTGGTGTTCCCAAAGAATTGGTGTCAGACCATGGTAAACATTTCAAAAATGAAATCTTTCAAGAACTGTCCCAACGCCTTGCTTTCTCTCGCGAGTTTGCATCTCCATACTACCCCCAATCCAATGAGCAAGTAGAAATCATCAGCAAGGTCCTCAAAACCATGTTACAGTGTATGGTGAACACTCACAAAACTAACTGGAACCACATGGTGTTCTTAGCCCTGTAGCCAGACCGCACTGTCATAAAAGCATCCACGGGATTCACACCCTTCCAACTCGTATATGGTATAGAAGAAGTACTTACTATTGAGTGTGATATCCCCATGTTACACTCAATCATTGAGTTTCTAGAAGACACCAAACCTTTGTAACAAATACAATTCCAACTACACCTCGTCGACAAACATTGGTGAGAATCCCTTCATAACAACGAAGCCTAGAAAAAGACGGTTAAGGCCTCATTCGACCACAACATCACCCCTCTAACATTCACTGAGGGAGAGTTAGTCCTCTACCACGATGTTGCCCAAGAAGAAATAGGACCTGGAAATTTTGAAACCTTTTGGAAGGGCCCATACATCATCAAGAATTTCCTCTGCAAGGGGGAATACATACTATTAGAGCCCAACGAGACTTGCTTAAAAAATCCTATCAATAGTCTCTACCTCAAAAAAATTCATCCATAAAATGTTAGATTAATCATGTATGTACAATTTCTTATTGTTTATGATGATCTCTTCATCATGGATGTAATCTAAAAATTTCTCTCTCATCTCATGTCAACAAATGGATCTTCTGCCAGCTTATCACCACAAGTTCATTGACGATGCATCTCGATGGTTGCAAAATATCGTTGTTGCAGAATGTTCCATATAATCTCCTGATCATACACCTCGTCTCTTTAATGGACTTGTATCAAGTCAGCCACCAACAATCAAGCAAAATATGATGTCATCATAGGCTTCTTGATCGATGCCTAACGCCTAGGTACCTGTCACCTACATGTATTCCTTTATTACCAGCTCATAGTATCACATTTCAATAGGTTATTCCAAGTCCGTGATCCATGTCTTTTTCAGAAGTATCTGCATGCACAAAGGCATATACCTAGAGATCAAAATCATATAGTTGATCGCATCTCTAATCAAATCCTAAATTAGCATGCATCACATATATATAACCATCAAGATATATAAAAACATCAACACAAGATACATCTAGAAACATAAATGCAAAAATACACCAAGTATGGACATGTATCACATCATGAGAGCCACCAAAAATAACCTCGTATATACATCAAAAAATATATATCAGTAAAAAAAAATCACTGGCCCACAACCAGGAAGAATAAGTCAGCAAAAATACATGGGAGCATCATCATAAATGGGTGCTTTCCCTGGTACATACATCATCTCAACCAAAAATAAAAAAAAATACATATCCAACATCTCTAGAGCCCTGGTGACCCAATATCTACATCAAGAGCCAAGATGGGACCTATTTCAACAACCACCATAGCAATATGGCGCAAAGACTGCCAATGCAGAACTGCTCCTAGGACATCGTCGTCTCAACCACAACCTCTAGAAGGTGAGCCCATCCCTCAAAGGGCACAACTTTGATCAAGGACTCCACTCATGCCCAGGAGTCATGGTACAGATGTAACTCTGCCTCAGCACCATCTCGCCATGCCTCAACATCCTTAGCTCGCGCCCTCAGTCTCTCTATATCCATAGCACCCTCTCTAGAGGGCCATCCAATCTAAAGTTGAGGCTTCTACACTGGTCGCTTTCATCCACCCCAGGGAGTAGGCGGTTTCCTAAGTACTAGAGGTCTCTAAGGAATAGGCATGTCCCCCAAAATGACCATTTGTCTCGAATCGTGGCCAACTAGATAGGTCAGTGGACATCCCTGCAACACCGCATCTACAAGTAAACAAATCATAGTGTCAATATCATCATAAATCATAAATGCATGAAAAAAAACATATTTATACAAATGCAGAAATAACAAACATATACCTTCTGGTCCCCAGGCAACATATGGAGGAAGCCCCATCTCTAGATATCCCTGGAAGTTAACTCCATGGTACGGGTAGTCCAAAATCAGCTAGGGGTTGGACTCAAACCAACATTGTTCCATGGCATCCCAGTAACGAACCAACTCTCCTCTGCCCTCCCGCGGCATCTCCCATCCCCAATGGCACATGTGAGGATCCTAATGAGGCATCATTGGTACTACAAGAATAGGGTGGAGCATAATCACCTACTTATAGAGTATGTTGCAAAACACTCTCGTAACCAAAACTCTTCAGCATCAAATGTTAAACTTGGGTAAGATAAGACATCATCCCTTGATGGAATAGTCATGCCCAGTCAAAGAAAACCCTTGCATATAGCTGCTACAGAACTGATATATGCAGCCCCAACCACTAGTTGGTGGGACGCTTACCCCGCTAGTCTGACAATCATAGCCAGTGTTGCTCAATCAGCTAGATCCAACACTACTGTGATCCTCACGTAATCATCTAAAATGGGTTTAGGATCATAGTGCTCATCAACCCAAACCCTCATGCCAGCATCCACTCCTGTAAGCAGATAAGGAAGCACTTCCCCTCGTAACATCAAACTGGTGATGAAATAGACATCAATCTACACTGATATCGGGAGGTATGTATAATGGATAATGATCATCTGACAATCTGCATCCCAATAGCTAACCAAATATCACAAGAACCTATCTTGTGACCCCATAAACGGGTTCTAAAGAAACTTCAATAACCCCCAGTATGTTAGTTGATGCCTCTCTCTAGCATCTTGTGACACAACTATCCATAGAGGAACCATTCTCACTCTCTCCAAATCATCCTGCCACCTAGGATGCTACAAGTCATAAAAGAGAACCCCTTAGGTACTCAAAAAATTAAAAAGAGGGAAAAAAACAAAATTTCCCCCACCAACATCCTATCTCCTAAACAAGTGCACGATGTGCATGCATGTCCTCTAGAATAGTGCACAGTCTGTGCATCTGTATCTCATATAGGCGTGCTCACGATACAAAAAATATTGGGAAAAGTACGATGAGCCATGAAAGGGTTCATAGCACAAACCCAAAACTCAAATGTGTGCAATTCACGTTTGAGCATTCCTTTCACACAGGGTCTTCGTAGAAAACTTCACACAAAACTCAAGTTTTTCGCGAATATTGTGCGGCTTAAGGAGAGTCGCCTGCACGATCACCTAGGTTGACCTTAAAAATTTTGTACAGGTGACCCTTGTATGGCCTACCTAACCTTAAAAACTCAAACTCAAAAAGGCTAGGACTCAAGCTCTTACCTATCTCTTTCTATTTGAATCTCAGGTGCACAGGCTGGTCGCAACGGTAAGAAATGCTCCATGAAAGCTCTCTAACCTCCACATCTAAGCAATAAAAATTATTGATATTTGGGCCCCTTAGCCCTATCTATCACCTTTTTTTCCATCAATTGGGTAGATTACAAAATCCTAGGATCTCTGTTGACAAAACCAAAAGAGGTACGAAGCTCAGTCCCATGACATCTTCATTATGGAACCCTCCATTCTGATAAATGCAAAAAATCATTTTTCGTCCTGTCACACATGTCAACTTCTTCTTTAGCTCTCTAGGTCCATAACATTCATTTTATGTGTATCTCTTGAATGATTCTTTCACTCCGGGTTTTGGTTGTATCCACTGCAGGAACATCACACATGGTCAGCTTTAACCAACAACTTGACAAGTGAAAAGAGAGCAGGTATCATTTTCCACTCATCATGATAGGCTTCCCCCTAAAAGGCTTCGCATATCCTAACACCATTTCTCTAAAATGTGCCATAAGGTCCATCATCTCAACCATGTTTATCACCATTTCACACTTGTACATGAAAATCATTCACATCAGTCAATAGAAACCCCCTGCCTTCCCCCATGGCTCCCTTCATCATTGTATATCCTTCTTCACACAAAGGAGCCATGATCACTCACTCCGGCCTGGGAACCATCTCACATGTATATCTGAAATTTTAGCCTCATTATGCTGCATTCATTACGGATTCAGCTCATTTCCTAGACCCTATCACAATACTAACAAATACACCTCCACATCCTACATTTGGCCTATCGTTCATTCACATCACATAGCCCATTTGTACCACTTCACCCACCTCATCCATCAAACACGGAGACCAACCAATAGGGACCCCACCCTCAGTAGATACATTAGCATTACACCTTCACATAGGTTACTATCATCATGCAACATCCATCTCCATGGCTATACATCTAGACCAACCCCTATTCTTTTGACAAGTGTATATATTTTTTCAAATACAACTCACATCCACATTTGGTTTTTACAATTCATGGCCTTTTCCCGCCTATAGTCTCTAATCACCTTTTTTCACAGCTCATCAGCAAATCACCCCCATTTTTCATGTCCGTCAAAAATCTCTTACACCCATCTTGGAAATCCTAACAACTCCAAGATCGTCAAAAAGCATGTATCCTCCAAATATCGATAGCCCTTGCTATCATGACTATCTGACCCAAGTTATTACAATATGTTCATATCTCACATTGATTTCTCGACTCACTATTTCGAGCAGATGACACCCATTTCCTGTCGACTTCAACAAAGATATTTCAAGAAAGAGGTAGTACCTTGGATACTCCCTCTTTTAATAGGGATATCCTCAGGTGGAACATTGTGAACCATTATTTCCCAGTGATGTCATCAGTCCCCTTGACATTTGACATCAACTCAATCATTCATGTCAAGGTAGTGCCGTACTTAGTTAATGTTGTAGTTCATTCACTTAGTCGAAGACCCTCGCATCACTAAGAGCCTCATTCAACAATGCTTATATTATGATATGGGGGAGGTACCTTCCGCCAAATACCTATGCATACCACAACACCCATCAACAAATTGCTTCACCAAGATATGCATAGGAGAACAATATTTCACCTATTTGACCAGAAATTGCCCCTGAGGGCATCAACAATTTTCATCATCAACTATCAGCACATCAATGACCACCACGTTGATAGGACACAAACTAGTGTTTGTCTGATTATAATTAGTTCTGATTAGCCATAATAAAAACCATGGGACATTCCCACCTCGTATAGACACACCATTATTGTATTTTTTTCACCATAGCATGGGTATCATTCATACTCAGTTAAGGGGCTTTTCTATGCTCATCTCCACAACAAGTTATCCTCTCTCTCAAAAAGTTAATCATGCTCCCCAAAGTAAATGAAAACATGATGTATTTTAGCTATACGTTTTCTCCTAACCTCATACATCTAGGGGCAACAGTTAACACTAAAAAATTGTACACATGTTAGTACAATCCATAAGACATTAAAAGTGTCCAGCAGAATGCACAGGTTGACATTTTTCTAGCTGAATACCTTATGAAGTTTTTAAAATAAAAAGTTCTCCTAAGGTCCAAATCTTATAAAGGAAAATAATTAAGGTCGTGTGTATATCTCTTCAATAAACTCACGTGTGTGGCATAACCTCCAAAAGTTGCCTGGTTACAGAAAATGATGACTCAACTGTCTGGGACAACTCTACACACTTCAAGCCGATTTTGTGACATGAGATTGGCCTAGTACAGTCAAATTTGAGTCACCTTAGAGAAGTGTAGCCCTCAATGGAATCCTCTTTTCCTACTCATGTGTCTTTATCATACATGCACCAAGAGAGGTGTTGAGTCCCAAACTTACATCTTCCCTATATACCTTTTTAGACTTTTTCTCCAGTTACCTGAACCTCCAAGCTATCAAATCATTGCATGTTATTTTAAAAAGAGCATATAAATGGTTTCCTAACTATGTCTTGTGACTTCTATTTCATTTAGATTTTTGCTCAGTCAGTTGTGGAATCTTGTCACTTTCCGCAGCTAGAATCAGTTTCCGCGGCCTTTTTTTTGAAGTCTATGTTACAGGTGTCTACTAGAGAATCCGGCCACATGGGAAAGCTGCAAATGATGTGGACATGGAACGTGTCCCCTTGGTTCAACCGAATCACTCAAAAAAGACCGTGGTCAAAGCCAGTCAAATGGTGTTCAACACTAAGAGTTTTGCAGTGGCAGGACTCTATTTTTCATCATGAGGAGAATTGCGTGGCAAGATCCTAAATATCAGGAGGTGTGCTAACACCTGGGCACTGCCCCATGAACCAAATCTAACAGCCACCCTCCTTGGACTTATTTCTCACGGCTACCATACTGCTAGATCTTCGGATATGGTCATTTACGTGTCTGTCTACCAGCGCAGATCTTAGGAATTAGTTATGTTATTTCCTATTATAAATAAAGCATCCTCGTATGCATATAGACTAGTTTTTGATATGTAATCTTGACTATTTTATGAGCCATCGTGTCGTGACTTAGTCCTTATGTTATGACTGTATTTCAATATATGAGAAGACACTGATTTTAAGTTCAAATCCGTGATTGATTTCTAATTGGCCGAGGTTGTAGAGGGCCCCTGTACACCAAGGTTCTGTAGTTACTATATAGTTTCATGTTTTCTTCATTTACTCTCTTGATGCCATAGTTGTTTGCTTGCATATATTACATTGCTCATGGTATTCATTTTGGTTCCTGTCCATAGTTTCTTTTATGCTTTCTAATGACTGTCAACTGATCAGTGTTTTCATTTCAGGTTCTAATAGATAGCCCGGGCAAGTGCACATAGCTTTTTGATGACTAATGACATGATGGAATGATCGTGTCCTTCTGCTGATTAGTTTTCTTAGTTCTAATTCCAGCACTGTTTATTTATTTCAGTTTTGCTTTGTTCATTTACTTTTCTGCAAGATAGATATTAGACTATTCATGTCATTTTCAGTTACCTCCTATAGCCAGAGTGAGTCGAATGGTGAGGGATTGAGTGTGAATGTATAGTTTGATATTAGTTTATCTGCTTTTGCAAGTTAGTGATTAGATTACTCATGTCATTTTCGGTTACCTCCTATAGCCAGAGTGAGTCGAATGGTGAGGGATTGAAGGATGAATGTGTAGTTTGATCTTGGTTTTTATTTTATGCAATTTAGATATCAGATTACTTAATTTGTTTATGATTACCTCCTATAGCCAGAGCGAGTTGAATGGTGAGGGGTCAAAATATGAGTGGATGTGATATGATTTAGTTTACTTTGGTTACAGTTTTTGAATTGCTTTGAGTTCAATTTTCTTTTTATACAGCAGCAAGGATACTGGGTTTCATAGTCACTAGTTCATTGTTTGGTTTAATTAGAATTTAGGTACATCTATATTTTCTCTTAGTAATTGATTTCATCATTGCAATTTTGAAAACCTTTTTGAAATTTTGAAGTTTGGAAATTATTTTAAAAGGTCATCATTGCCTTGAATACTTGTATCCATACTTGATTTTTAGAATTTCCATCTCATATTAGAGAATCAACAATAAGATAAACCCAAAAACAAATCAAAAATCAAAAACGACAAAGAAATAAGAAAACAGTTATCTTGCATATATAGTGCACTTCATTTCAACAGTTTACGACTCCCGGATTGACAATTTATATAGAAATTTAGGACACACTAAATTGACCAAACATTTTGGCACCATTGCTGGGGAAGTGAAACTAGGTAGCCAATTTCTTAAAAAAAAAAAAAAACAAGAAAATTTCAAGGAAGGTAAAAATTGATGACTTTTCAATGTATGCTCTCCTCTTGCACCTAGTGTGACCTGGAGGATCAGAAAAGAGAGTTATTGGTTCAGTAATTTCTTGAGTATGCTCTCTTCTTGCACCTAGAGTGATCTAGAAGATCAGAAAGAGAATTATTAACCCAACTTGAAGAAAATAAAAAATGACATGCATAGAGCAAGAGATTCTAGGGGAAGGTTTATAGCTAGGTCCAAGAGTTCGATTTTTATAACTCCATCTACTCCAAGGTATAGACAAGATACACCTCCATCATCTCCAAATCACACTCCTAGCCTTAGGATTCCTGGAATTCAAGAGGCAATAGTTGAATTAGGAGACTCTCCCACACTATCCACCGAATCTGAGTTAGGAAAAGACCCTTTGTTTACTTCTACAGGAAAACACATTGTAATCGAGAAAGTAGAATCACCTGAAGAAGAAGAGGGAGAAATTCCTCCTCGTTCACCATTAGTAGAAGAACCAGAGGACTCTAAAATCTTTGAGGAAGCTATCATGATAGAGGAAGTAGTAAACAGATTTGGAGGAGGTAGAGGAGGAGGAAACAATGGAGGAGGTAGAGGTAACAATGGGGGAAATAGGGATGGAGATAACTCATTTGGATTTCCTATAGTTGATGAGGAATCTTGAACAACAATGAAAAACAGCTCACCATCTGTCCTCCCAAACTTTTATGGGTTGCGAACTGAGGATCCTGAAACATTTCTATTTTAGTTTGAAATCGTGTGCCAAACTTATGATTATATGGAAGACGCTCAAAAACTCAAGTTGTTTCCTTCAACATTGAAGGGAGCTACTCTAAAATGGTTCATGGGATTAGTCATTCAATCTATTAGGACTTGGAATGATATGAAACAAACCTTTTTGGATAGATACCTAGACTATTGTATGCCCACCAATCATAAGGATGAGGTATTCAAAATGCTATAAAAAGAAGATGAAAACTTGGAGGATTTACTTGAAAGATTTCAATGCAACCTGAAAAGAGCAAAAATGAATAACCTAGATGAGGAAACCTTGAAATCCCTTCTATTAAAAGCCATTAGAGATGAATGGATAGATATTTTGAATATGATGGGGAAAGGAGATATATCTCAACTTCCACTTCATGATATAGCAGAGCTATGTGTCCATCTCTCAAAGGGAAAATCTAAAACTGGAAAAGGGTCTAGAGATCCTTCTCTCATTAAAGCAAACAAATCTGCAACTGGATCAGTAAGTAGGGTTGAGATTGGCAACATGCTTGATGAGTTCAGAACTGATATTCTAGGGAGTCTTAGTGAGAAACTAGACACCCTTAAGATACAAAACAAGCACAAAGCAGAAGCTGACACTTTGGCCATCTTTTGTCCAAAATGTAGGAAGAAACATGCTCTAAGGGAATGCCCCTTGGATGCAAAAGTTGTAGAAACATGTGCGATTTTTTCATAAATCCATGAGACCAAGGATTGTCCTTCAAATCCTGGGCTCAAAGTTGTCTTTCAAGAAGACCCAAATCCAATTGAGTCTCTTTGTTTTGTTTCAAGGAGACCTTGGCAGGGGCAACAAAATCAAGGGTTTAACAACCCCACGAACTTTCAACCCCCACCAAATTGGAATCGTTGGCAACAGCCTTGGTCCCAACCTCAAAATCCATTTCAATCATGGGTACAAGGTATGCAAAATCATTAGGGGAGATTTGCTCAATTTTATCAATATCTTCCATCTTTTCAAAATCAACAAGCTCCACAACTTCCAAATCAAAATCCACAACTTTCATTACCATTTCCACAACAACAACAACCTTCTCAACAGAATTAAAATTCCCAACTCTTGTTTCCATTCCAATAAAAGACAAATCAATTACCTTCCCAGCCATTGCCAAATCTAAATAATAAAAACCCTCAAAATGCTTACATAGTAGAAAGACAACAATTTCCTACCTATATGATTGTTCCTCTCAATGATGTACAACTCAGATCTGGTAGGGTTTTAGAAAAGCCTTCTATAGGTGCTCGAAAGCAAAGTATTTTTGAGGAAGAATCTCTTAAAGCCAATAAAGGTTCTGAAGCATCTCTTCAAAACCAAAGCACTCAAGAAGAAAAAGAAAAAGAGTCAACCCCCACAACTCCTATAGTTGAGAAACTTGCACCTTCATCCACACCTCCTTTTCCTAAAAGATTACAAATTGATAAAGGAGTGGAAAAACAAATCTTGTTTCCTGACTATGATTTTCTAAATGAATTAAATAATGTCTATATCAATATTCCCTTGTTACAAGCCATTAGAGAAATTCCTATTCTAGCAAAAACAATAAAGGAGTTGTGTCTCAAAAGACCAGGAAGGAAACCAAGAGATATAAGAAGAATCCACATAGTAGGAAAAATTGCAGATATCATGATGGGAAAAATTACCATGCAGAATTATGTAGATCTCGATAGTCCAATTGTCAAAACACATATCAATGGGGTAGAAATTCCAAATACTTTGATTGATTTAGGGGTTGCTATCAACATTATGAGTAGATAGCCTATGGAACAACTAATACTTCCTAATCTTCTTTTTACACCTACTTTACTGCAACTTGCAGATCGATCAATTATCAAACTAGATGGTGTATTAGAAGACATTTCGGTCTCCTTAGATTCTTGGGAATATCTAGTGGATTTCATGATTTTAACTCCCAAGAGTAATCTAGGAGGGCACCCACTCATTTTAGGAAGACCTTGGCTAGCCATAGCTGATGCTTTTATCGGTTACAGATCTGGGGATATGTATATTTCTGATGGTAATTCGACAAAGAAATTCAATCTGTATCCTCCAGCGAAAACAATTACATAAGTAGCAGATAATGAATGGGTTGATGATGAATACACTATACAACATGTCTTTACCATTTCTGAAATCAGTGAAGATAGTCAAATTATGAACACATTAGAAAGCTTTGAGACATCTTCAGAATATGACCACACACAATTTCAGTTAAATTCTGACATTGAGTATCTATCATCTAGACAAATGTCTCTTTACTCTATGGAAGAGTTTGGTAGTTCCGCCACTGAGATTTTTCCAGGTAAAACACTGAATATCAACAAAAACTTGAAAAAATCACAACAGGAAGAGCTAACCAAAATCTTGCAAAAACATTCTACTGCATTTGCATGCGAGTATACTGATATGAAAGGTATTGACCCTAAGACTTGCATTCATCACATCTACATTGAGGAAAATAGTAGACCAACCAGACAACCTCAGAGAAGGATGAATCCAAACCTTAGGGAGATAGTGAAAGAAGAGCTCCAAAAACTACTCAATGTAAACTTCATTTATCCAATTTCAGATAGTCGTTGGGTTTCTCCTTTGGTTATAGTACCTAAAAAGAATGGTAAATGGAGAGTATGCATTTATTACAGGGAATTGAATAAAGAAACTTTGAAGGGATCACTTTCCTTTACCCTTTATCGATCAGGTATTAGATACTCTAGCAATCAAAAAGTACTTTTCATTTTTGCATGGTTTTAGTGGCTATAATCAAATTCAGGTGGCACCTGAAGATCAAGATAAGACCGCATTCACCTGTCCATGGGGAACTTTTGCTTACCGAGTGCTTCCTTTTGGATTATGTAATTCACCCGCAACATTTCAAAGGGCAGTACTAGGAATCTTTTCTGATCTAATCCATGATTGTGTAGAGGTCTATATGGATGATTTTACAGTTTATGGTGATTCATTTGAAGAGGCATTAGAGAATTTCGAAAAATTCCTTATCAGATGTAAACAAGCAAACCTTTCATTGAGTCATGAAAAATTCTTTATGATGTTTACTGAAGGAATTGTTTTAGGACATCATATTTCAGGGGATGGGATTAAAGTTGATAAATCAAAAGTTGAAGTCATCTCCAAGTTGCCTATTCCAATTTGTCAAAAAAATGTTAGAAGTTTTCTGGATTTACTGGGTACTATAGAAGATTTATAGAAAACTTCACCAGAATAGCATCTCCACTCTTCAAATTGCTGTGAATTCAAATGGGATCCTAATTTTCAATTAGCATTTGAAACTTTGAAAACAAGAATATCTGAAGCACCCATTTTGAGAGGGCCAAATTGGAAACTTCCTTTCCATATTTCTACAGATGCTTCAAATACAACTCTAGGAGCTGTGTTGGGTCAAAAGGATTTAGTTCCTTATGCCATTTACTATACCAGTAAAAATTTGACTCCCACTGAGTTGAACTATACTGTGACTGAAAAAGAGTTCTTAGTTGTTGTTCATGCAATCAATAAGTTTAGACATTATAT